>WARS01004365.1:0-14793 GCA_008933995.1 Datnioides undecimradiatus
GTGTGTGTGTGTGTGTGTGTGTGTGTGTGTGTGTGTGTGTGTGTGTGTGTGTGCACGTGTGTGTGTTTGCAGCACAGAGGGGTGGGTACAGTTTGCAGTCAGAGCTGGTCATTGCACGCATCACGCTGTGCTGGATGGATTTCAGAAGAAGGATGTCGTGAACCTGGAAACAGGAAACAAAGGAGCTCTGCAGGCAGAGCAGCTGCAGCTCAGTGGTTCAGTATAAACTCAGAGCTTTCAGCAGAGGTTGTGATGCAACACAGGCAGCTGAATCCACCCAGGAGCAGGAGAATCAGAGAAAGACCAAGGAGGTAAAGTTTAGATCTGAAGCCAGACGAGGACCCAAGCTGCAGAGCTTCACTCAAACACAAACCAGCCTCTGCAGCATGAACACACAGGGTCAAATACACTGAGGGGGAGGGGAGACAGAGACACAGGTGAGTCTAATCATGAACGGTGAAGCAGCAGGTGACAGGAAATGATTAGGAAGAGCGGGGGGGGGGGTGAACGTTTGTGTGTGTGCAGATGAGGAAATGCTCCTTAATGCAGAGTGTGCGATGAGCGGACGATGAGGGATCTGTGTCTTTGTTTTGAATTTGCTTTAAAATAAAATTTAGATTGTTCAAAGAGAGCGCGGGATGAGAAGAGCCGGGAAACAGCCTGACGAGCTTTACTCAGCAGGAGCTGATCTGCTGTCAGCTGTGTGTTCACACAAAGAGACACATGGGCTGGATTCACTGCAGGAGACGAGTGATGAAGAATCTGTTTTATAAAGTTTTACACTCACAAAGCAAACAGGAAGTCTGACGGACTGAGCTCTGATCTCAGGGCGCACAAACAAGAGTATCAATTATTCAGAGGACGTGTCGACTCATTTTACTAATAGCAGCTTTACAGAAAGAGCTCGGGTCAGGAGGTCGACACAGTCCTGAGGAAACATCCTCAGGGGAGCATGAACACAGAGACGAACAAAGACTGGAACCAACATTTATATAAATACTGTGTGATGCTGCTGACGCTCAGTGACAGGACGAAACGGGAACTGACGGGTTTTGAGGGAAATGATGATGATGAGGAGGAAGGTGGAGGAGAGAGAGAGGGAGAGAGAGAGAGAGGGAGAGAGAGAGAGAGAGAGGGAGAGAGAGACAGAGAGACAGAGAGAGAGAGAGACTTTGACTTGTAACACACTTGATTAAAACATCTAAAAACTCATGCTACATTATACCCCACCTGTTACTTTGCAATGTGTTCAAGTGGCATATACAATTAATAGTAAAATATAATAAAATAACAATAGATCTATAATCAAAATATCCAGTCCTATTCAAGAAAACAATCCTGTCACCAACTGAACATTATTTCTCCATCCTCACAAAGTGACAGTAAAGCTCCATTTACACACCATTTGAACTCAAACTCACACAAATTATTTGTCGTTTGAAAGAATCTGTGCTCCACTTTTATTCTAGATTCTACCAAAGCAGTAAAAAGATGAAGCACATTTATAATTCGACCTTCAGCAGCCAACCTACGAGACTTCCAAATGGCTAATTTGGCTTGTCCAATTATGAAATTTGCTACAGTACACTGCTGTCTATATGCTTTTGAATACTTGCATCCATAGATAAAGAGTGTCTTGTTAAAAGCAAAACCCAAGTTTCCAATTAGACCTTCAATCGATTTAAGTAATGGAGCCAATCTAGAGCACTCAGTGAAAACATGGAAGACAGATTCTGGTAAAGAACAAAAATTACAAGATGGCGTAACATTAAAGTTAAATTTAGAAATGCGAGAATTAGTGGGCAGTGCACAATGTAATAGCCTCCACTGCAAGTCACCCGATCGTTTAGGTAGAGGACTCTTATAAAAAAGCCTCCAAGAAGGAGAAAGATCAGCAGGAACTGTTAAAAATCCTCTCCATTTTGTATCAACTCTGTCTTTAATATGCTCAAAATAATCCATTTTAACGCATATCTGATAAAGGTCTCTCTTTCCAGCAACCTGGAAATCAAGCTCTTGCAATCTATCAAATTTCAACAGTCTTCCTTCCCTACTGCCTTCAAGACAAACCTTAGGAGACAGAAATAACTTAGGAAAAGACACTGCAGAAGGGCCTCCTGACAGAAAACAGTTCACAAACAGGAGGAGCGTGGAAGGAAGAGCCGATTTCAACTCACCTATGAGTCGCTCGACCATCCTGACTGATATAAACCCAGCCTGATTACAAATGTCTACCGCTGACCTCCATGTTTTAGATCGTATATTAACCAAATCTGAAACTTTGTTCAATCCTTTTCCCATAAAAGCCTTAACAATTGTATTAGATGTGCAAATATTATCTCCCAAAAAGGAGTCGTAAAACAGCGGCTCCTCAAGGCCAAAATGATTATTTTCATGTCTAATCAGGTCAAAACTCTTCCAAACGTTTAACACAGAAGCATAAAATTTCACATTACTCGTGAGATTCCAATCATAAGACATTAAAAACAGTTGATATCAAGACAGAACCCACCAAAAGTTCTGAGCAAAGCCAAACCAAACGACACCCATGGCTTAAACTCCACAGGGTAGAGAAGGTTTTGGACCATCTTCAACCTCATAGCTTTAATCTTGGCGGCCAAATTAATTAGCCCTTGACCCCCTTCATTCACTGGCAAGTAAAGGACTGCCGGGGGAAGCCAGCGATAGCCATCCCAGAAAAAAATCAACAAAAGTCTTCTGCAGACGTTGCAGCAAATCTTTTGGTGGGTCAAGCACATTTAAGCGATGCCACATCATGGAAGCTACCAAATTATTAATAATGAGCACTCTTCCCCTATATGACAATTGGGACAAAATCCATTTCCATCTCTGTAAACGTCCAGACACTTTTTCAAATATACCATCCCAATTCTTCTGAATATATTTTTCAGTCCCCAGGAAAACTCCCAGCACTTTAAACCCTTCCAGACTCCAAGAACAGTTCTGTGGAAGTACTGGAGGGCCTCCGTCCTCCCATACACCCATTAGAAAGGATGCACACTTCTGCCAGTTGATTCGAGAAGATGAGGCTTTCTGATAAACCTCCAGAGATGCTCTCAAATCCATAACATCCTGAGCAGATCTAATGATAACAGTGACATCATCAGCGTAAGCACTAAGTCTAGCAGTTATCAGATCAGAGTTAGACGGAAACACCGTTGATATGCCACCCAACTTGTTCCTTAGTGCGACCAATAAAGGTTCAATAGCAATGGCATATAGGATCCCTGAGAGACCACACCCCTGCCTAATGCCTCTGCTTACTCTGAAAGGTCTTGTAAGGGAACCATTAATTTTGAGCATGCTATGTGTGTCCATATACAAGAGTCTTACATAGGCCATGATAGATGGACCGAAACCAAAAGCCTCAAGGCACTTAAACAGGAACCTATGATCCATCCGATCAAAGGCTTTCTCCTGGTCCAAAGAGACAAAACCAATGTTAAGATTGTGTACCTTAGCAAAGGAAATCAAGTCCCGAATCAAAAAAAATTATCAAAAATAGTCCTTCCTGGAATGCAGTATGACTGATCTGCATGAATCACTGAAGAAATATAAAGCTTAATTCTATTAGTTAAAGACTTTAAAAGTATCTTGTAGTCAACTCCAAGTAAAGAGACTGGACGCCAGCATTTAATGTCCTCAGGATCACCCTTTTTAGGCAATAGGGTGACCACAGCTCTACGTAGACTCACTGGAAGTGTACCTCTTTCGAAACTCTCCATAAAAACAGAAAACAAATCCGTTCCAATGATGAATGATGAAATTCTGCATTTAGTCCATCCAATCCTGGAGCTTTGCCAGAAGACATCTCTTGAACAGCTACAGAGAGTTCATCAAAGGTCAATGGTTTATCAAGCATAGATTTTTCTTCTTCTGAAAGTTGAGGTAAATCCTGAAGGAGAAGGTCAGCCATCTCCTCATCACAAGGTTCAGCTCTGTAAAGATCCTCATAAAAAGACAGTACATAAGAAATAATTCCATGGCCATCAGTAATCCTCCTCCCCTCTGGAAGTTTCAAACAGCCTAAAATCTTCCTATCCGTAGTCTTCTTCTCCAAGTCAAAGAAAAAAGATGTAGGAGCATCCATACTGTTAAAAGTAGAAAATCTTGCACGAATAAGCGTCTCCTGGGCTCTTTCCTCCCATAGATTCCGCAAAAGAAACTCAGTGGTATCAACAATGTCCCCATCAATATTAAGTTGAAGAATCTCTTGTTCAAGCTGTGCCATCTTATTGACCAAAAAACTTTTAGTGTAAGCAGAATAACTCTGGCAAAACAATTTGATTTGAATTTTGCCAATATCCCACCACTGGCTCAGGGACTTGTACTGTGTTTTCCTCTCTCTCCAGATCTCCCAGAAATGAGTGAAAGAGTGCACAAAGTTGTGATCTAATAATAATCTACTATTAAATTTCCAATAACAGTGCTTGAAAGTGCTCTCAGCAGTGATAACGTCAACAGATAAAAAATGATGATCAGATAGAGCAGTGGGAAATATACAGCTATTATAAAATTGGTCTCTTTTACTTCTTTGTACATAAATCCTATCCAACCTAGCTCCAGATACCATGTTGGAATTTACTTTCACCCAGGTATACTGCCTAGCCTGAGGAAATGACTCCCTCCAAACATCAACAAGATCATGATAAACAATCAAGGACCGAAGTACATCTGCTGATTTACTGTGAGGTTCTTCATGGTTCCTGTCCAAAGTATGACTTAAAGTGCAGTTAAAATCCCCTGCCAGTACAATGGTCCTATCACGAGAAACATGGCTTAACACAGTTTTAAGTTTTTCAAAGAAGACAGCGCGTTCTGACCCAGTGTTGGGTGCATACACGTTGATAAAAGAAAAATCAATGCCATGAATAGTTACATCAACTCTCAGCAATCGACCAGAAACTAGTTCAAAAATACTAACAGGTTGCTCTTTATAAACGGGTGCCAACAATATGGCCACCCCTGAACTCACACTAGAGCCATGGCTCAAGATCGCCTGACCCTTCCACTCGCACAACCACTGTGTCTGATTATTCACATCTGTATGTGTTTCCTGTAAAAATACCACATCAGTATTCTTCAACATGATATAATCAAAAAGACTAGCCCTTTTCACCGCATCACGACACCCATTAATGTTCAAAGCACTAAGTCTCAAAGGTGCCATGAAAATAAGTATAAAATAGACACTCAGTAACTCTGCAAAAGTATTTACCAGACGACCAAGCCATGCTCATTTTCTACCTTGTGCATTCAGGGAACTTCTAACATTACTAAGAAGCTTTTTAAGACGATACCGTTTGTGTTTGTCAAGCTCATCAAAGGAGGCTTTTCTCATAGCCATAGTACCAGACCGCAAAAACACCTTTAAATCAGGAAAATATGACTCTAGTTTAGGTTTGCGAAGCCCCTTTGTAATATCAAGGAAGTTATTAATCTGCTGAACAGAATAAAGAGTAGTCATACCTTCAGAGGCATGCTCCGAGTCCATGGTGTCATTTTCCATCATCTCTGTATCATCTTCACATTCAGAATCACCCATTTGTGCCTTTAAATCCACAAGTTCTTGAGAGGAGATGTCATCTTGACTCTGATTAAATGAGTCATCAATATTCGCGTTACTCTCAACTCTGTCAGGCTGCGTTTGTTTCCCGAGACAAACCGAATCGGTCTCAGGCACGGGCAGCAAGCACACCTGTTGCGGGCTCGTCTCTGCCCGCAGTACCGTGGGAATATGACTCGGCCCGGCCGCCTCCTCAGCAGCCCCCACCAGGCCGCCTTTGGAGGCCACCAGCGCCGGCCTCTCGGGCAAGTCACGCAGCGCCGAGAACGCCTCGCCCGGCTGGGGTTCTGATACTCCAGCGGCCGAAGCAACATCGCCCTCCCACTGATCACCGCATCTGCAGCCGGAGCCGCAGGGGGTCCTGCTGGCCTGTCCCGATTCGGACAAGTCTAACGTGTCCAAAATCACCGCAAACAAAGCATCTCATCGAGTCTGAACTAATAAAAATAGTGTAATCTTTGCCATCAATGCTTAATTTCACTGACAGATTTAACGGATCACTCTGAGGATCTCAGGATTTTTACATCCAAGTGGAATCATTTTAATGGGACTCACTATTTTGCCATACCTCTGGAGTATCTGCTCTAGTTTTTCATTTTTAACAAACGGAGGCACGTTCGATAAAACAACCTTCTTGGACGGGCTTGACAAAGGCAATACAGGCACAAAGGTGTCTTTAATCGTCAACCCAGTTTCAATCAGATCATCTACCATTTGAGTTTCACCAAGGAAGAACACGATGGCTTTGTTCATACGCGAGGCAGATCTGATATTGGCGCCACCGACTGCCGCACTCACGGCTATCAAACAATCCTCCACTGACACCAGGGCATCAGGCATGCATTTACACCCATGCCTGAGTGTTAGCCGCGAGAAATCCCCGACATCCGACCCCATTATCCCCAGTTACTGACTGGAGTCAGCGAAATAACCCTTAACCAACCCTACAGCTAATAGAAAGGAAAACGTTTCCAAAGAAACAAGAAAACTCACTCCCACCAACACGGAAAGAGTTAGAAAAAGTTTGAAAAACCGCAGTCACGCTGCAACACGCTCTCAGCTCCACAGGATGTTCTGGTGACACCAGATATCAACAAACGTCTGAACGTCACTGACGGCGCTGTAATAATTAAAGTCAACACGCAGTCTGGCCTTCACCATCCTGATGAACACACTCCTCACATCATCATCCACATTAGCATCCATCTTGTTTCTCCTGCTCACATAAACAGCCAGCTTGGCCTGTCCCAGAATAAAGTTCAGCAGCTGGCACTTGTGTCTACACCTGCGACTGTACCTGTATCCCAGTATGAAGACCTGCAGGGAGAACACCTCCCCAAACCTGCTGAAGACCTGCTGCAGCAGCAGGAACAAGGGGCCGAGTCTGCAGCAGTGCGCAAAGCAGTGGAAGACTGTTTCCCTCTGAGGGCAGAAAGGACAAGTTTCACACACGTTCGGATTAACAACGGAGACAAAAGCATTGACAGCTACGCTGCCATGCAGAAGTCTCCACTGCAGGTCTGCAGCTCTCCTGGTTAGCGGTGGTTTATACAGCGCTCTCCACTCAGGCCTCACCTGCCCACCGAGAGCCAGGTGAGCCCTCCATGGAGTGTCTGAGCAACCATTCAGTTTGGACCTGTTTAACACCTTCACCATTAGTCTGTACATGATTTTACCTGTCAATGTGTGGAAAGGGGCTCTGCAGGACTCGCTCAGTTCCAGCAGACACCCCGTACAGTTTTTAAAATCAGGCTCAATCCTCAGCTCTGGAAACGGGTCAGTGTAGTCAGGGAGGACACGGCCGTCACCGTATGCAGCCAACAGGGTCAGCTCTGCCGGTGTCAGCTGATGTTCCCAGGTATTGAGCATCTGACAGATGAACCTGACAGAGCTAAACCCGAGGCGAGAGGCCAGAGCCGCAGCATCGTCCAGCTGTGCACCACACCGCTGGACCACATGCTCCAGAGTCAAGATGCCTGCCGAGCAGAGCCGCGTCAGTGCAGAAGATCCCACTGCACGCGGGGTGGTGAAGCGGGTTCCAAAGACCAGCGGCTCCTGCAGCAGCCAGAACAGTGAGCTGCAGCTCTGAAGCCTCTCCTTGGTGAGCAGGCCCCACACTCCAAAAAGTCCACGATAAAATCTCGGCAAATCCTCCAGTTTGTGACTTTGCAGGTCCATTAAAAACAGGGTTTCAGCTAGTCCCAAACCACCACACCTACCCAGAATGGTCCGAGCAATGGGTCTCCAGACCAGGTCCTTGGGACCAGACAGAAACCTCTGTATGAACTGCAGGCGAAAAGCAGCACCCCTGCTGGCCAGATGAACAAGTCCTTGGCCTCCTTCCTCCTTTGGAAGAAACAGTACACTCTGAGGGATCCAGTGCAGGCGATCCCAGAAAAAATCCACAATCACTGCCTGAACTTTGCCCAGCAGGTGGGTTGGAGGGTCCAGGCACGACAGACGATGCCAGAGCATGGAGGACACTAAGCTGTTGATGATTAAAACACGACCTTTAAAAGACAGTTTGGGTAAAATCCATTTCCACCTTTTCATTCTTCCTTCAACCTTCTCCAACATGTTGTCCCAGTTTTGTTGTACAGAGCGCTCATCCCCAAGGTGCACGCCCAGATATTTAAGTCCTGTTGTGTTCCATGTTAGCCCCCCCGGTAAAATCAGTTCCCTCCTTAACCCCTCACCAACAATCAGTGCATCACTTTTCCCCCAGTTTACCTTTGCAGAAGAAATCAGGCTGAAGTTATTAACATTCGTCACTAAAACATCAATGTCGACCTGTTTGTTTACTAGGACGATGACATCATCAGCGTAGGCAGACAATTTAAAAACCTTCTCACAACCTGGGAGTTGGACCCCAGAGAGGTCTGTCCTCAGGCGGTGCAGGAGGGGCTCTAAGGCCAGAGAGTAGAGCATGCCGGACAGGGAGCAGCCCTGCCTGACTCCCCTCTGAACCTTAAAAGGAGCGCTCAAACCACCGCTAATCTTAAGTACACTCTCAATGTCACTGTACAAAACCTGGATCTTGGCTATAAGACCAGAGCTGAAACCAAAGGCTTTCAGCGTCTGCCACAGGTACTGGTGTTCAACCCGGTCAAAAGCCTTTTCTTGGTCTATGGAAATAAGACCAAGTCCACAGCCCAATGAACCAGAGAGGTCCAAAATGTCCCGAATCAGAGTGATGTTGTCAGATATCAGCCTGCTGGGTACACAGTATGTCTGGTCAACATGAATGACCTGCTCCATCACTTTCCTCAGCCGAGTGGCCAGCACCTTTGAGAGCAGCTTATAGTCTGTGCAGAGCAGAGCGACCGGCCTCCAGTTCTTAATCTCCTGCAGATCTCCCTTCTTTGGCAGAAGAGTGAGGACCGCCCTCCTGCAGCTCAGAGGCAGCCGCCCCTTACTCAAACTGTCTCTGAGAACAAACAGCATCGTCACCGATCACAGACCAGAACGCTTTGTAGAAATCTGCAGGTAGACCATCAATCCCTGGGGCTTTGCCGCTCTTCAGAGTCTGCAGCGCCACCTTCAGCTCCTCAGCAGAGATCTGCGCCTCCAGCTCTGCGTTGGCCTCTGCAGTGACCCTGGGGAGACCCTCGTAGAAGGACTGCTTCACTTCTGGGTTGTCTTGAAACTCCGCTTTAAACAGATTTTCATAAAAGGCCACTGCACACCTGCGAATGCTGGCAGGCTCCTGCAGCAGCTGCCCAGTGTCGGACCGCAGGGAGTGCATGAGCCTCCTCTGACCATTCCTGCGCTCGAGACCAAAGAAGAAGTGAGAGGGAGCGTCCATTTGAGAGACAAACTGAAAACGTGAGCGGACCAGAGCACCCTGGGCAGAAACACCCAGCAGGTCTGCCAGAGCTGACTTTTTGTCTGTGAGAGCTTTAATATGCTCTCTCTCTCCTGTAGAGTCTGCTAAAGTCTGCAGCTCCACTACTTCACTCTCCAGAGCCCTCAGAGACCGGGCCATGTCTCTTGTGACATTGTGAGTGTACTGGAGGCACAGCTGCTTTATTTGTCCCTTCCCCACATCCCACCACTGCTGCAGCGACCTGTACTCAGACTTGGTCCTACTAAAATTGGTCCAGAACAACTTAAAAGCATTTTTAAAAGCATTGTCAGACAGGAGAGCCACATTGAAGTGCCAATAAACACTTTTACACTTTACATCCTTTATGGAGACCGCACACTGAACCAAAGAGTGGTCTGATATGCCAACAGGACTTATAGAACAACCCTTAAAGACATTAAAATGGTGTTTAAAACAATAAAACCTGTCCAGCCTGGCCAAAGACAGACAGTTGTCCCTGGCATGAACCCAGGTGTATTGTCTGTGGTTTGGATGGAAGGATCTCCAAACATCACACAGCTCATACGTCTCAGTCAACTTCACCAGACAACTCTTTGAAGCTGCATGCGGCTCCTGATGGTTCCTGTCTAACGTTGCATCTTCTGTACAGTTAAAATCACCAGCTAAAACCAAATACTCCTCGCTGCTGCAGCTCTTTAAAACACTGTCTAAAACGTCAAAGAAGGCCAGTCTGTCTGTGCCAACAGTTGGAGCGTACACATTTATAAAAACCATCTTTACTTGTTCAAATTCAGCTGTGATCCTCAGCAGCCGACCTTCAATAATGTCCTCTGTAACAGGAGAGACTGGCAGAAAGTCTTTGGAGAATAAAATCCCGACTCCACCACTGTTCCTGCTCTTATGGCTCAGAAAAGCCTCCCCGCTCCACTCCCTCCTCCAGTCAGACTCATTGTCAGCTGTGCTGTGAGTCTCCTGGAGAAAGACCACATTCAGTTTCTTGGAGTCAATCAAACTGAAGAGAGAGGCTCTCTTCACCTCCTCCCTGGCACCGTTGATGTTTAGAGACCCCACCCTGATGTCGCACATGCTCGGAGTGAAGCTGCGTCCAAACAACAAAAAGGAAGAGACCAGCAGCTGGATGACGGAGAACACACACCACAGACTACTCATCATCCGCGATCTGTGCTCGAACTTTCTGCAGAAGCTTCTTCAGGCGGAAAACCTCCTGTTCAGTGAAGGTGGGCCGCCCGATGTCGTCCGAGCTCTTCATGAACAGCCGGACCGAGTCGTGGAACAGCTGCAGGTCCGGGAAGAAGCTCTCCACCTTCACGAGCCTCATGCCCTTGGTGTCCTGCAGAAAGGCCCTGATCCTGCTGAAGGAGTAGCCGCTGCCCTGGTCGACCTGAGAGTGTGCGGCTGTTTCACAGTCGCTGGCCTGTGTGCTGGTCAGACCCTCCTCCGCCTCAGTGGGAGGACACGTCTTTTTAGGAACCTTTAAAGCTTTCACATTGCTGCCTTTAGTTTCTGGTTTCTTCCTTTTGACTGCTGACTTAGAAAGTTCATCGTCTACCACTATGTCCTCAACATTGTCCAGCACAAACTCTGCCACTCTTGTTGCCACCTGTCCAATCTGTTCTGTCACTGTGACCTTCTGACTCTGCAGGCTGACCTCGTCCTCAGTGTGGACGCTGTCAGGTCTGGTCCTGTCCTCCTGTCTGTCCTTAGCTGTCTGAACCTGCTCACTGTCAGTCCTCTGTTCATTTGTTCTGTCAGTCTTTTCCTGTCTATCACTGCTCTTCTGTTTCTCCTTGCCCACACCTGCCTTCACCTGTCGGTCATCTGCTGCCTGCTGTACCTGCTGCTCGCCTGCCTCCATCTCCTCCGCTGCTTCCATCTCTCCTGTCTGACCCTCTGCCGTGTCATTTCCCCTGTCATCACCGTCAGTTGTTGTACCGTTCAACACCATATTTCTCTTCCCTGAAGGACCGGGTTCGGCAGGCGGCGGAGCCTCCGCAAAAAGCGGCGGTGCCGCCGGCCGATCCGCCGCCGCGTTAGCGGCCGGAGAGTGCGGCGGGGCCGAGGCGGCTTCGGCCGCCCGGCTCTCCCCCACTCTCTCCGGACACGACCGGATGAGATGACCCTCCTTGCCACAAGAAAAACACTTCATAGTGTCGGTGGTAACGTGAACGGTGTAGTCAAAGTCGTCAATTTTGAATTTAAAAGCCAGGTTGAGACTCTCCTCGTTCTTGTTGAGGATCATCAGAACCTGCCTCCGAAACGAAACAACATGTTTTAAATGCGGCGACTTGCAGCCGAGCGGAATGAGTTTGATTGGGGACAGGAGCTGCCCGTGCCTGGCCAGCTCCTTCTCCAGCAGTTCATTACGGATGAACGGTGGGACATTGGAAATAATGACTCGTTTGGCCGGGTTAACCAGAGAGAACACGGGAGTGAGGGTGTCTCTGATCACGACACCATTCTCAACCAGCTGATGCACCTTATCGGTACTATCTACAAAGATGACCACAGCGTTGTTCATCCGCGAGGCCGACTTCACGCTGCCATAGCCGACCAGCTCCCCCACCGCCAGACTACACTCCTCCACCGAGCAGCTGACCTGAGTCAGCCGCTCCAACCCGGAGCCCTGCACCATGCCGAGCAGCTCAGCAGGTAGCAGACGCTCCACAACCACCAACACCCCTAAAACCCCAAACCCCTTCACCAAAACACCCAAAACTACTCAGTGATCCCCAAACACCAAGAACTGAACACCACCAACACGGAAAGAGTTAGAAAAAGTTTGAAAAACCGCAAACACGCTGCAACACGCTCTCAGCTCCACGCACTCACCACGCCACTCAGAGAGGGGGGGGGGGGAGAGAGAGAGAGGGGGAGAGAGAGAGGGAGATGACAATAGCAGAGCAAAACGAGTGTCTGCACAGCAGGTGGATGTTTAAACACACACACACACACACACACACACTGACTCAGCAGCCGTCACCATGGCAACAGGAGCAGCTCAGGTGGTTCCCTGCTGCTCTTTGTTGTCTTGTTTCACAGATGCAGTGACATCACAACTGTTTGTACTTTTAGTATTTCTTGCATTTCTGGAATGTAATTGAATAAATTTACTCGAGTACTGTACTTTATTACTTTACTCCGCTCCACTCAGAGATGAATACCGTCCTTTTTACTCCTTTACAGTTCAATCTGAGGTTTCACATGTAGAGTTTTTACTGTGGTAAGAGTAATCTGATTACTTCCTGTATTTAAAACACGCACATCAGATATGAAATCCTGTCGTACTGTCGTATTTATCCGTTCTCTGAGGTTCGGCAGCAGTTTGATGGTAACGAGCGACTCACCTGCCATCGCCGTGTCACTGCCCGTCTTGTCACAGGTGAGCGGTGAGCGGCTCGACGCCCTCCTGATCAGCTGACCTCCAATCGCACTGCTGCCCAGGCCGTCGATATCTGCAGGGAGGGGCCGATGTGAGTGACAGAGGAATGTCGGCGCTGACGCCTGATGATGATGATGTCATCACGTGTAATTATCACAATCACTCTGCTGTGAATCAAAATGACATCAGGTGGCATCAGGTGAACTGAGCCCAGTGATGTCACATCCTGCAGGTTAACCATAAACCCTGACAGCAAAGACAGCAGCTTCCTGTACGTTAAGGTGCAGGACGACCAATCAGTGATGATGTGTCATCCACAGGTGGCGTCAGACCGTGTGCGTGTGTGTGTGTACCGGTCAGCATGGTGATGAGCGGCAGTGCCTGGTCCTCAGGTGAGCCCCAGTAGCCGGCCTCAGCCAGCAGGTTGCGCTCTAACACCTGGTGGTACAGCTCCTCGATCCAGGCCTGAGACAGAACCACGAGGACGCCGCTGCTCTGGATCAGACGCACAAAGTCCTTCTGCAGACACACACACACACACACACAGAGCATCCACAAAGTATGCACCCAATCAATACCACTTATCTTATCAGTTTGATGCATGTCACTTGCCACCCAGCCGTCCAATCACAGTGCCGGAGAGGCGGGACTAAGACCAAACGTCACTTCCTGTGCATGCTGCTGCACATTTTCTCATTCAGTGTTTGCTTAAAACTGAAACTATCTGTGAAATTAGGAGCATGAGCTCTGCATCAGGGAGTTTGCCAAGCTAAGTTAAGCTAAGCTAAGTTAAGCTAAGCTAAAGCAGCATTTAACTTTAAGAGTTTCAGCTGGAGGTCTGGTGAGAAACTCGCTGAGGGGACGCCGGGCTGAGTCTCACCAGGCTGAGCATGGGCGTGAGCGTTCGCCGTCTGTAGTAGTCGCAGCAGCAGAGTTTGAGGTTGAGCAGCAGAGCGTAGTACGACACCAGGTACAGACCGTCCGCGTTCATCAGGGACTGACAGCTCAGAGTGTCCCCAGTCTCGAACCCCGGAGAGTGGATCCCACCTGGAGGACGCGAGCAGGACACAGACCTTTATTTTTATCTGTAGCTCACACACGTCCATGTTTTCAGCCCCATCATGAGTTTAAACTGATCAGTTCCTGCTGCACTGTTCCCCAAAAGTCATTTTGATATTTATGAAATACATTTAAATGACTTTTTTCAGCTTTATAGACCAGAAAACACAGTTTACACATCAGGAACACGGACTCTGAAGCTGATATTGTTATTGATGAGTCTGTTTATTATTCCAGCGACGGATCGTCTCTAAACGGTCTAATGATGGTGAAATGTATGTTTCTCATAACGTTTCCTCTACAAACGATTAATCAATTGGCAAAATAGCTATTGATTTTGTTTGATGTAAGGAAGGAAGAGCAAGGGAAGGTGTGAAGAAGGAGGGAGGGAGGGAGGACAGAGGAAACAAGTGTGAAGGTGAGGCGACGAGAGCTAATCTGTTTGCCAACGATAAGTCAAGTGTTTTAATCAGGAAGTCACTCCAGGGACTTACACCCGCGACCAAATTCATTAAGTCTGTCGAGCGCAGAGTTTAATTTGGCTCCGCTGCTGTAAAAACAAACTCCCAGCATGCTCTCTGTTGCGCCTCAGCGGCACAACAGCGTGCTAAACTGCTCCGGCTGCTAAAGTGATCACATGACCACAGAGTTTACACAGTCAGCCAATCAGAGCAAAGGCTTCTGTTTATCAGAGAGTTTGTTTTAAAACGTCAACATGTGCGAAAGCTTGTTTTTAACTCAGTAAAAACCTCCTGAACCATCAACACCGAACATCTCAAACCGTCTCCTCAGTCTGAGACAGTGAACGCCTCGACAGAGGAGGCAGCAGCTCAGATCAGCCGCCCTCTGCAAACATCCTGTGTTTGTTAGGCTAACACACACACACACACACACACACACACACACACACACACACACACA
>WARS01004369.1:0-22500 GCA_008933995.1 Datnioides undecimradiatus
GTGTGTGTGTGTGTGTGTGTGTGTGTGTGTGTGTGTGTGTGTGTGTGACACTGGAGTCCTGGGCAGCCTTGACAAATCCTTATCATCCTCGCTCTCGTTAAAACCTCCTTAGCAACAGCGGTTGCTAAAGCACAGCGATGTTGTGGCGACCTCTCAGAGAGAGGAAAGTAGGGCAAGACACACCTGCTCCGCTCCGCCACCTCTGAGACGTGACAAGGCCCATGGCGGCGGTGACTCATCAGCCAACAGTCGCTGTCAGCACCTGAAGTGTCACCTTCACTCTGACGTTAACGATGTTAATGAGCTGCTGCAATTAACCTCAACACATCTTCATCACATCGCTGGTCAGTGGAGGAGGGAGGCTACAGCCCTGCACCCACTCTGCATTAGCATCAGCAGCTAAAGGTGCTTCACACAGCTAACGGCTGAGCTAACAGCTAACGGCTGAGCTAACAGCTAAGCTAACAGCTAACGGGACAGAGATTCATTAGCTGAATCTCATGTTTGCTCTGCGTCTGATCAATATTTCGGTGTTCGCTGACTCATTCAGATGATAATTTGTAAACATCCTGTTGACAAATAAACAAAAACAATTAACTCAAACAGAAGCCTTTGATCTTTACTAATGCTGCCATCCTGAGACCACCAGTTAATTATGCCATTATGTCGAGATAACGAGATAAACGTCCGATCAGTGAGTCGATATTGACCAGCAGAGCATATGAGACTGCACGTGCGAAACAGAGGAACCTGATAAAAGTTTTACAGGTAAACAAACATTAAATCAACATTAATGACAAACAGCAGGTCAGGTGTTTGTGACGCAGTGTCATTGTTGCCATGGTTACAGATGTCTGGTTCGTCCATTCGGTCAGACCTGACTATAAATGAATTCCTTTATTTAAACATGTTTTATTGTAGATATTATTGAGATATAAAGAAAAACAATTCATCCAATCAACAGGACGTCTGTGGACGTGGTCGCCATGGAAACAGGTGAGAGGAGCTTGTGTCGATGTGTCTCGTGAACGCAGCAAAGTGGATAAATTCAGCGTTAATTCTTCATTTTTGAGCCAGTGTTTCACATGAAGAGCATTAATTTTCATCCACAGAGCAGAAACCTGCTCCTGCTGCAGGGACGGGGTTAAAGCACAGGGACGGGGTTAAAGCACAGTGACGGCGCTGATCAAACGAGCATTTCAGCTGCGACGTCAACACAAACACCAGAAGTTGTAATGGGACAAGCGGGCTGAGGTGCAGATCTGAGCATTTGCAGCCGTTGCTTGTCTTAGCGAACGTCAGAACTGGCTCTGGATCCGCTGCAGGAGCTGATTTTACTGGTTCTGTTGTTCTTTTGTTGAAATCTGGGCCACGAAGAGTCGATTTCCAGAAGCTTCTGCGGGAGTAAATTGGATTTGTCAGCGGTCTAATTCACGCCGAGGACCTTGGTTGTTTGTTGTTTTGTGGGTCAAACAAGGGAAACAACAATGTGGTCACGTAGACCTGGTGTGAGCGGCGGCCCTCCGTCGTTACTCGGCTGAAATTATGATTTACATAACCAAAGCCGCCCTGAAGGAGCTCAGCCGGAGCCGTGACCTCCTGGTACCTGTTAAGACCTGACGGCCAAGCCAAGAAACTATTCTCAGCTGCAGAACCAACGGCTGATCAGATCTCCCATTGCACACAAGTCAAATAAAACAGATGCAGCTGGAGCCGTTTTACGTTTTCTCTTCATCTCATCATCAGTGATGTCGTTCAGCGGGCCAATCGGAGACGAGTGACGATCTGTTTGGGTCCTGGAGCCAGCTAATCCAATCCTGACAGAGCTGCTGATGCAGGCTGTGACCTTTTAGTTCTCCAGGTTGAATCAAGGGAAAGAGGCTTTGCAGGTTGTGTAACTTCTGCACAGGTTTTGGTTGTAAACAGTTGAGACATGAGCAAAGAGCAGCACTGCGTGTGAGACAAGTGGGGCCGCAGATCAGCACCTCCACTGCTGATCCAGCTGAAGGTGTGGAGTCAACGAATCAGGAGCTGAGAGCTGAAGCGTCCTGATGAGGCTCTGCAGGTTCTTCAGGCCAGAATCAGATTCACACTCAGTGTAAAACTCATGATGATCAGTCGATAATGAGGGTCATCAATAATGTTTATGATGACGAGTTGGTTTCAGCTGCGCTCCCTCGTCTTTAAGGATGGAAATAACATTCTGACAGTGAAATGTTATTTTCACAGACAAGTCAGGAGAAAATCAACTTTGGCTGCACAGAGCTCCTGTAGGCGGAGCTTAGGGGGTGTTCACCTGTGGAAAGCAGGTTTTCCTGCTGCCTGCTGTGTTTTCTAATAAGATTTAAAGTTGGATTCTTCGTTAAACACATTTGTTTTTAAGCTTCATCAACTGAATTAATGAACAAATGTCATCTGATTGTTCTTCACTAAGAGCCGAGCTGCTCACTCACCAGTCAGGAAGTGTTTAACATTTCATTCTATTGGAGTGTAGTGAGTCATCCTGTCTCATAGAGGATCTTTGTTAGTATCCACAGGTGAATCAGGAGGTCAAAACCTCCACCTTTAACCTGTGATTGAAGCAATCATTGTTAATTGAACGACAGGAAACACATTTAAAAACAGGAAGTGATTAAAGTTGATCCTGCCGACACGTCTGAGGCCCGACGGCTCGACATCAACATCAGACTTAATCTGTTTCCACCAAAAAACAAAAGGAGGCCAGAAATCGTGGGGATGCACTCCGGTTTGTGTTTAGTTGTGAGTGTGTGTGTGTGTGTGTGTGTGTGTGAGATGAGTTGTTTCCATGCACAGCAGATATTTATAGCCACACACTCTGGTGAGGAGGGAAATCAATACTCGGAGCCGCAGGCAGGAAGAATATTGGCTCGGCCCGTCCAGCCCTCACACTCACACTATAAATACCACCATTCACAGCACACACACACATTCACACACACACACACTGACTCTTAATAAATGATTCCCTCGATGACCTCGACACCCGGCACCGAACAGCAGAACAATCTCATCATGTCAGAGTCTCATCGTGTCCGTTTGTTCGTCTGCGAAGGAACAAAACACAAAGACGAGTTGCTTTAAAGTCCCCCAACCAATGGAAATGACCCGTGTATCAACCTGCCGCCGCCGTGACATAACACACAGTACTGTCCGATAACAACGAGCCGAGGTACAGGACGATTTCTGAGGACATGGCGTCAGATCGACTGAATCATGAAGCTGAACTTTACGGCAGCAAAAAACATGTTTACAGCTTGGTACAAACAACGGTTTGGTCTCTGCAGCTAGTTTCCCCGTTCATGACGACTGTACGGGCTGAATTTATATAGAACTCACTCCTTTAAATCAGATTAACGCCTAAGGTTATGCAGAATGAAGGGGCGGGGCTTCTTTGACTGACAGCTATCTGCCAGCTGTCTGCCGTGTTTCAGCGACCATGCGTCATTCGGCCCCGCCTCACCGCTGCCCACCTGACACCTCTTTGGCTGGGAGGTAGGCGTCGTCACATGCTGCAAAGATGGCCGATGTCAAGCTCCAGCACACACCGAGCTTCACAGTCGCTCTGCAGGAAGCTCTTGGTGACCTCACGCTGGCCCCGCCCATGATTTATACAATATTTCACTTCACTGTGGCGCCTGATGGAGGAAACTCAGCTTCTTCTTCTCTGAAGCTGAAGCTGAAGCTCTGCTTTGACACGATGTACTTTAACTTTAAGCAGATCTCCTCCTCCTCCACTGACCTGCACGTTCAGTTCACCAGAATGACTCAGATTAGCTTTTTCTGACCTCCTCACTGAACACGCTTTCCTGGTGTTTCAGGAACCAAAGAGAGTTAGTCTCTGACTCCTCAGCTGGTCCAGAGTCGCTGTCCGGAGTCTTCACATCGTCAGACAGGAAGTGGAGAAGCTTCATGAACTCAGACTGAAGCTCCGACGAGTTGCAGCAGGAGTTTATTCTCAAACATTACAAAATATGATTCTAACATGTTAAACTAAAGGAACCGAGGCTCCACAGCACAACAAACACCTCATCGTTAATAATGATTACATCATTAATTAATTATTATCATTAATTGTAGTTCAGTCTGACATGTTCGTTATTTCTAAGGGATTTAAAGAAGAGTCACAGCCAGGAGCCGGTTAGCTTAGCTTAGCCTACAGACTGTAAACAGAGGGAAAGTTAGCCTGGCTCTGTTGTCCAATCAGCAGCTCTACAGCTCTGCAGGCTAGCTGTTTCCACTTGTTTCCAGTCTTTATGCTAAGCTAAGCTAAGAGACACATGTCGTGTTTACATGTCTGCAGCTCGACTCCCTGCAGGAAGTAACATGAGAGCACAGGTAACTACAGGTGAGGTGGGGCTGAACATTTTACTGTTGCTATGGTAACGCTAATGAGAGTCTGCTGCAGGTTTCTACATCTCCGTCTCTATGGACGGGCTGGGCCTTCGCTCCATCACCTCGCCGTCACACTCTCCTTCCTGCTCTGAGGCCTCCGGAGGTGGAGGCGGCCCCTGGGCACCACTGCCGCTCGTCACAGGGAGGCTCCATGACGTCGTCTGGGTCACATGACTGTCATGGGTTAAAGAAAAGAGACACTAGTTGAACGTTGCTGACCACTGAGCAGACGCTGCCTCACAGTCTGAGCTCTGACCTCTGCTGGTTTGTTTGAATGACCTGTAACGTCCTCTGCTCAGACTCAGCTTGTTGTGAGTTCAGGAATTTGCATCAATAGCAAACATCATCAGCTGACACACACACACACACATATACACACACAAACCTGTGCTACAGAGACACACACTGATGCAGACACAGTCTCTCCGTGTTCATCTCTCTGTTGTGCGTCTGTGTCTTTGTGCGTTCGTGGTTGATCTGTGTCTGTCTGTGATTCGTCCTGCTGCGTTACATCATAACCACCCTGTTTGTGTCTTTGACTCTTTAATATTTCAGGTTTTTATCTGAGTGGGTCTGAAAACGCCCAACTGTCTTACTTGATGTAGTACTTGACTCCGTCGGCGGTGTAGGCCTCCTCCCAGCCGTAGGGCAGACCTGCAGAGGGACAGGAGCTGGGTGTTAATGAGGTCTGTTCAGTCTGGATCCGGCTCAGATGATGTGTGGCTTCACTGTTCCTCTGCCGCTCTGAGACGTTCAGACATAATCAGGACGGCACATCACCACACTCTCCTCACAAATATCAGGTTTCCATCCAGCCCCGAGCTGCACCCCCGCCCATCGCCTCACACTCGCTCTACGGTACTTTTCCACTGGTCTCCTCTGACCGTACGAGCCCGACGATGAAAAGTCTCTTAACCCCGTTTCAGCGAAACAAAGGGGGCGAAGTTTCACACGCCGCCCTGCAGGAAGTCAGCCGGTAACTAAAACCAAACATTTCGTACATCCACAGAGAAGAGGGGTCATGATGAACACGGAGCCACAGCACCAGGGGCCTGATGTGACACATGACATGACACACGACAATAGATGTGTTATAACACGCCTGATGGGCCCACAGTGGGTGTGACTCTGAGACACAGAACTGCTGAAGACGAAGCAGAGAAGCCAAAAACCTCTGTCAGGCGCTAACATTAGCAGGGTGAGCGGGGGCCAGTTCGCTGCATTTGGCCCGTGGTGTCGGTGCTGTGAGGTTTGTTTACTGAGCCAGTTTTCAGGTCGGCTCGTGCTTCTCTGGATTTAACACAGTTTTGTTGGTTTCTGTTCCCTGTGTATCACAGAGCCTGTTAGCGACGAGCGACTGCACCACTGATCGAATGTGCTGCAGGAAGTGTCTCAATGGAAACGCACGTGAACACGCACAGAGACACCTGGTTCACACTCGGGCATCGCACGATGCTGCTAGCTAGCTAACTGATGAAGCTTAGGTCTGATGCTAACAGCTGGACTCTGATTGGTGGCTGGATGGCGGGAGGTGACAGGTCATATAATAAACACATCCAACAGGTGTTTATTGAAGTAAACGGATGTTGCCATGGAAACACTAAAACCAAAGCAGATGTTCAGTTTCATTTGAATGTTTGAATGTCTTTACACTCGTGAGTTGCACCGTGTCCTCCTCCGTCCTGCTCTGTGAACAGACCCGAGTGCCTGACGATTTTGACACGTTCACACACCGAGGCTCTGAGGTTATCATTACTCTGAGTGTTGCCCACACACACACACACACATTTGTAAACCCACGTGCACACACGCTGCAGCATGGATACACACTCTGACTCAGATTAACATCACACACACACACAGAAGCCCAGCGCATGATAAAAAACGTGATGAACTCCTTCTGCAGCAGTCACACACACTCTGGTGTGACTGTGTGTGTGACTGCTGTGTGACTGTGTGTGTGTGTCCCCTGCTGTCCTAAACACACACACACACACACACACACACACTGGCCTCCTGCCTGACCTTCCCTCCATCTCCTGGCCTGATTTAGCTCCATCGTTTCACCTCCGCTGCATCTGCTGCAACTGAGCTCACATGTGAGGAACAGACAACCTGAGTCTCTCTCTCTCTCACACACACACACACACACACACACACACACACCAGTGGACATCTGCATAAACACCACAAGGAGTGTTTATTGATGATTTACCTTCAGATGCAGCAGCGGCTCCATGAGGAACGTGTCTACATTCAGTGTGTTAAACTCCGGCACATGTTCTGTTTGTTTGTTTGTTTGTTTGTGTCCTCGCGTTCATCATGTGACTCTCATGTTACGATGATCCCGACAGATCCTGTACGTCCAGCGCGCTAATTCATGCTGATGCAGTCGTCACGGCAACAGAAACACAAAGATAGGAGCCATAACCATGGCTGCACCAACAAACCTGGATCTGTGTGTGTGTGTGTGTGTGTGTGTGTGTGTGTGTTTGTGAACAAGGACTTATGGCTGAGGCCTGTCAGAGTTCACTCACACACACACACACACACACACACACACACACTCCTCTGACATTAATCTGCATTGAAGCACTAATTAGCACTAATTCATAATCAGTGGATGCAGTGATTCAGCTTTGTAAAGACTCAGCAGGTTTCAGATTTTATCAGCTGAACTGACCCAGAATCAGTTATTTGAGATCAATAAGCAGATTCCATTAGAAAACCTGAATCATGATGGAATTTGATTCAGTTTACAGGTTTTTCTCTTTCTCTGTGTTTGATGCTCGAGCTCTGGTTGGCTGGATTCCTTCCAGCCTGTGACAACTGCCCAATCAGAGCTCGTTCTGCTGCTCTGTGTGCTGGACAACATGTTTAATGAACTTTAATTAACTGCGTTACAGTGATTTGGCTAATTTATATAACATTCACAAGATTAATTCATTTTTAACGTTTTGCTAATGTTTTATTTCCTGTCAAAGTTAAACTTCGTAGAGTTCTGACTTATGAGGCTTCATTAATATGTTTGAATTGATTTAATTTTCATGCTGAAAACTGAATTTATCTCCATCATAATGCAAAAAAACATTACATACACCTGTTGTTTGTTTCAGGTCATTGAAATAAATAAAATGCAAAAAAGAAAAATAATGTGAGGTCTTTCTGCAGAGAGCCAATAATAACAACAACAATAAAAATAACAACAACAACAACAACAACAACAACAATAATAGTGTTCTGTCTACAGGGGTTGTACTGATTTAATGGCTGGTTGTTGTTGGTTATTCATATTCAGCTCCCAGAGGCTGATTTCCTAAATGAGTCGAACATGTTCAGTGAAAAACTTTTTGCCTGATGATAAAACGGGTTTGTTCAGTGGAGTCTGGAGTGAAAGCAGCAGACAGGTTATTAAAGTCACGTCCACACACGTGTCTGCAGGATTTATTGTTCTTCTTTGACATCAGAGCAAAAGGATATTCTGAAAGAAAATAAGTTTTCTTTAACTTTGATTCATTTTTAAACATCATTAGGTTTCTTTCCCTGCTGTTTTCACCTGTTTAAAGCACATTTTGTTGCATCTGTTTGTAGTTTGTAGTTCATTCATCATGAATTCTGATATTTTAATGAAAGCCGAGGCCTTAAAGTCGCAGATTTAAACGAGTTTAGCAATAAAAATGTAATTTAAACAGCTCATTTCCTCCGTCAGTCTTTGACTTTTACTTATTAGCTAAAACAATAATCGTTGAGTCATCATTTCATTTTATTCTAATTTCAGCTGAAGCTCTGCTGACTCAGCAGTTTCCTCCCTCCTTTGTTTTGCTCTTCGTCTTGGTTGAAACGGTTTCTGCTGTAAAACAGACATGTTCATCGCACAGGAAGTGTGTTTTTGGTGTGTGTGTGTATGTGTATGTCTGTGTAAAAGCTGCAATTCAATGCGAGTCCTGGCAGAGAGAGAGAGCGAGCGAGACGGTCGCCATGGCAACGGTGTCCGAGCTGCTGCCTGCCAAATGAATGAAGTGGACGAGCCTGAAACTGCTCAGTCTGAGGCCTTTTCACTGATTGTTCACTGTGCAAGTGTGTGTGTGTGTGTGTGTCTATCAACCAGCTGTGAACGAAGGAGACAAAAGTTCCCACTGTTACGAGGACTGGGATTTAAAAGCAGAGCACGTATCCAGGCAACGAGGTGCTGCGATGAAGACGAGCTACAGGTGATCGTAACACACACACACACACACACACACACACTGAGACCTGGATCAGACTGACCTACTTTCTCGTCGCCTGCTCCTCCTGCCTGGTTCCTCTAACAGGACGCTGAGGATGATGGAGAACGTCTGTGACCCTGAATCCCGCCTGTTAATTATGTAACTGCACCCACGTCCCCCGCCGACGCGCTGATGGAGGGAAATTAGGTGAGTGTGTCAAAAAACCCACACACACTGCTGAACACACACACACTGCTGAACACACACTGCTGAACACACACACTGCTGAACACACACACTGCTAAACACACACACACACACTGCTGAACACACACACACTGCTGAACACACACTGCTGAACACACACACTGCTAAACACACACACACACACACACACACTGCTGAACACACACTGCTGAACACACACACACTGCTGAACACACACGCACACTACTGAACACACACACAGCTGAACACACACTGCTGAATACACACACACTGCTGAACACACACTGCTGAACACACACACTGCTGAACACACACACACTGCTGAACACACACTGCTGAACACACACACTGCTGAACACACACACACACTACTGAACACACACACTGCTAAACACACACACACTGCTAAACACACACACACTGGTGAACACACACACACTGCTGAACACACACACACACACTACTGAACACACACACTGCTGAACACACACTGCTGAACACACACACTACTGAACACACACACTGCTGAACACACACTGCTGAACACACACACACTGCTGAACACACACACACTGCTGAACACACACACACACACACTACTGAACACACACTGCTGAACACACACACACTGCTGAACACACACGCACACTACTGAACACACACACACTGCTGAACACACACACACACTACTGAACACACACACTGCTGAACACACACCTAAACACACACACACACACACACTGCTGAACACACACTGCTGAACACACACACCTGCTGAACACACACACACTACTGAACACACACAGCTGAACACACACTGCTGAATACACACACTGCTGAACACACACTGCTGAACACACACACTGCTGAACACACACACACTGCACAGACACACACTGCTGAACACACACACACTGCTGAACACACACACACACACTACTGAACACACTGCTAAACACACACACACTGCTAAACACACACACACTGGTGAACACACACACACACTGCTGAACACACACACACACACACTACAGACACACACACACTGAACACACACTGCTGAACACACACTGAGCACACATGAACACACACTACTGAACACACACTGCTGGGTACACACTGCTGAACACACACACACACACACTGCTGAACACACACACACTGCTGAACACACACACACACACACACTACTGAACACACACTGCTGAACACACACACACTGCCAGAGCACACACGCACACTCACTGAACACACACACACACTGAACACACACACACCTACTGAACACACACACTGCTGAACACACACAGTACTGGTACACACACACTGCTGAACACACACACACTACTGAACACACACACTGCTGAACACACACACCTTGCTGAACACACACACACCTGAACCACACACTGCTGAACACACACACACTGCCTTACACACACTACTGGTACACACTGCTGAACACACACTGCTGAACACACACACTACTGAACACACTGCTGAACACACACACTGCTGAGACACACACTGAACACACACACACCTGCTGAACACACACACTCTGCTGAACACACACTGCTGAACACACACACACTACTAGACACACACTGCTGAACACACACTGCTGAACACACACACTACTGAACACTACTGCTGAACACACACTGCTGAACACACACACTGCTGAACACACACACACTACTGAACACACTGCTGAACACACACACTGCTGAACACACACACACTGCACTGAACACACTGCTGAACACACACACTGCTGAACACACACTGCTGAACACACACACTGCTGAACACACTGCTGAACACACACACACACTACAGACACACACTGCTGAACACACACTGCTGAACACACACACTACTGAACACACACTGCTGGAGCACACACTGCTGAACACACACTGCTGAACACACACACACACACTACTGAACACACACTGCTGAACACACACACACTGCTGAACACACACACACTGCTTCAGACACACACTGCTGAACACACACTGCTGAACACACACACTGCTGAACACACACACTACTAGACACACACTGCTGAACACACACTGCTGAACACACACACACTACTGAACACACTGTGACCTTTTACTACTGCTGAACACACACACACTGCTGAACACACACTACTGAGTACACTGCTGAACACACACTGCTGAACACACACACACTGCTAGACACACTGCTGAACACACACACTGCTGAACACACACACACACTGAACACACACTGCTGAACACACACTGCTGAACACACACACTACTGAACACACACTGCTAGACACACACTGCTGAACACACACTGCTGAACACACACACACTCACAGACACACACTGCTGAGCACACACACTGCTGGGCACACACTGCTGAACACACACTGCTGAACACACTGCACGAACTTTACACTGCTGAACACACACACACTACTGAACACACACTGCAGACACACACTGCTGAACACACACACACACTACTGGAACACACTGCTGAACACACACACTGCTGAACACACACACACACTGCTGAACACACACACTACTGAACACACTGCTGAACACACACACACACTGCTGAACACACACACACTGCTGAACACACTGCTGAACACACACACACTGCTGAACACACACACTACTGAACACACACTACTGGGCACACTGCTGAACACACACACACACTGCTGAACACACACACACTACTGAACACACTGCTGAACACACACACTGCTGAACACACTGCTGAACACACACACTGCTGAACACACACACACTGCTGAACACACACACACTACTGAACACACACTGCTGAACACACACTGCTGAACACACACTGCTGAACACACACACTACTGAACACACACTGCTGAACACACACTGTCCTGGACCACCTGCGTCTAAAACAGCAACATGTCTGTGACAGCTGAATGTTGCTGCCGCTGCAGGGACCAGACTAAAACCTGAACCTGTCCACTGACGTCAGTGGCCACGCTTTAGCCACTGAAGCAGCAAAGAGCAGCAAACAGCTCCTGAGGAGGCCGACTGCCTTCAAATGTCACAGAGGTTTGTCTCTGAGGAAACTTCAGAGACTCTGTTAAACACTGGAATCCATGAACTCTTAATTATTCATGCCTGCTTTTTAATTTGGCATCAGATGTAACGGGAAGCATGTCGGCCGTTCTAAACTCTATTTTATGTTAATGTAACATAAAAACAACTTCAGCACAATGTGTTAATGACCTCAGGATTTAATAATAATCTGAAAACAATCTGAAAAAAGCAGCTAAATTAACGACAAAATGAGTTTATGTTAAACTCTGCTCTATTCTCCCAGGTTTCCTGAACTACCCTTCAGCCTCAGGTGGATCTCAGACCTGAACTCTCCCTGCACCCTCTGAAGTTCTCCACAGCTCGGTGTAAAAGCTTCAGAGCCTCTAACGCAACATTTCCCAGAACCACAGCCCGGGCTCTGTGTATTTACCCGAAACTCTTCGATCCTGAACTCTGAAGCACCTGCTGCTGGTAAATGTTTTGGTAGTGTTGTTGTAAATTCCTACATTCCCTGAACTGCTCTGAACTACACACCTGTACTGTCTAAATTCTGGAAACACATCAAATTCCCAGTTTACCTTGATTTCCAACCGGACCTGTGTATTTGCTGGAAATTATTCAAACTAACTGGCCCTGTGTCTCTCCTCTCTGACCCAACCATTTCCTGATGGCTGTGTCTATGTGCTGCCTTCAGGGTCAGCAGATGTGGATTTGATTTCATTTGAGTTCCGGCCTCCAGGTTCGGCTCCACTTGTTCTGTCTGATGCTGAGAACCAGCTGCAGAACCACAGATGCAGACATATTAATGTTTACATACTGAAGACCAAACAGCTCTCAACATCACTTCCTGTTGGTGTGTTCGAGGAGAGATGGGTAACCTCACTGTGTGTCTTCGTCAGGGATGTAACAGCGTTATTCAACCAAAACAAACGAGATCTGGCACCTCTGTGTGTCTTCGCCTCTCAGACGAACCCTGTTGTTTTATTTCATCGCATCATTTGCAGCTGACCCGCTCCAGACTCCTCCAGCAGCTGCAGTTTGTTAAATAATGCAGAAATCATAATGAGATTGACACAGGTGGAGCTTCTGGTGGCTGATGTTCTTCACAAAGAACAACTCGTCAGTTTGTTTCAGAATATTTACTCAGAAAAAGAAAAAGAAGGACAAACAGGAAGCGGCTGCAAACATGAAAAAGTCTCTACAGCGTCTGATCAGGCTGGAGCTGTCGTCCTGCAGCCTCTCTGACCTCTGAGGTCACAGAGATTTCTCTCCTCAGACACCGTGTGATGTTGCTTCTGCCTAATCTACTGCATGAACACGAGCGTTCAGCCGCTCTGACACAAAGCTACACATCGACTGAACAACAGTGAGACGAACAGACAGACAGACAGCTACAGGAAGTTATTGTCTAACTGCGCTAACTCGCCCTGGACAGAACGTTAACTACTGTAAATGGCAACCACATGATACTGTGACGTCGAGAGCTTATTGTTGATATTTCTCGTTAAATGAACATATTTATTGTTGCTACAGAGACAGAGGTCGGGTACGGTTCAACGGACGACGCCAACGTTTAGGGAGTTTTGTCCACTGCTCACGTTTCTCATGGTTGGACTCGTGTTTTGGCACATTTCTGGGATTTGTTGAGAACTTAAAGCTGTATTAACTGACTTTCCTGGTTCACCTGAAAGCAACAGAAGAAGATCAGATCTGAAAACCTGAGGCGACCTAAAGCTAACAAGCTAGGCTAAGATTCAGTTTGTGATCATTGTGCAGGGCCGCATGCAGCAAGGTAACAGCCAGGTAACGGCTAATACATCCTGGTCTTTCCTCCACTAGCTAGTTAGCTAAGTACCTTGTTAGCTTGGCTGCATTATGGGACAATAAGTCCACAGTTTACAGAAAAGGTGGAATCGACTCTTCTCACGACGTGCAGCTTCATCTGTTTTGGGTTTTCCAGTTTTCTGTTGGTCAACAGCCTTAAAATTACATCTAAACTGAAGATTTAGCAGACGGGCTAAAGACAGTTTGCACATCACATGATTAATAAAGTGACCAGTGGACAAAACTTTGAAACGTTGATGAGATCCATCAAGCTTACAACAGTCTCCATCAAGTGTTTTAACCTGCACAAACGTCTTAACGTTTTTTTAAGATGCGGTTTCTGAATATTGTGTAGGGCTGCAGGCAGCAAGCTAACGGCTAACACGTTAGTCAGACAGGAGCATCCAAATGTCAAACTAGAGACTAAAGACATCACGTTTCCACATTGTTCAGGTTAAAACACTGGAGTTAAACCCGTTTGGTTTGGAAGCTGTGCAGAGACACATGAACTAATCAGAGATTCATGCAGAGTTGAGAGTGAGTCCATTGCTAGCAGCTACTGAGGAGATGAGGAGTTGTCAGGGAGGAGAGTTCAGGTTCACGGCTGGTCGTCGATTTCCTGCCGACGTCTGACGTCTCAGAGCCGACTGCTGACTTTGGTCCTCTAGAAGGTCAGCACTGAAACGGGGAGGACAGTTACTCACAGGAGCAGGTTGGTTTCACCCAATGGGAGTCGCATGCAGGGTGGCAGAGAGACAGAGGAGGAGGGCGTGCAGGCCTGCATGCGTGGAGGTGACACGGGGAGATCACTTACAGTCCACCTCCAGGATGGCTCTGACAGTCCTCGTGAGCTCTTTGGCCTCCTGCGCAAGCGTCGCCGAAGTCCAGGGACTCTTCTTGTAGCGAGGGGGGAGGCCTTGAGACGACGTGCCGACTTTAACATCTCCGGAGCTGCAAAGAGACACAAAGAGGAGTCGGCAAAGGGAAACTGTGAGGACAGAGAACCAACATGGACATCCTCACACAGATGAGGATTAGAGGGTTTCACAGCTTTTCAACATGAAGTTTCAGCGTCCTGAGACTTTAAACATTCATGAGTTTAAGAGTCATCTGTAAACGTTTTTTACCAACATTCATGATCCCAGAGGCTGCAGCCTCCTGCAGCATCACTGTGAACACCTCACTCATGCAACATTAACAACTCTGTGCTGACAAATGCACACACTTCCTGCAGTCCTTTCACAATAAAACCACCACTGCCTTTGAATATGCAGTGCAGGATATGTTGCACTAATATCACCAGAGGTTTCTTTCATAAAGCTAATAAATACAGTTAAAGCAGATACTGTGCACAGACAGCTGCTGCACCTGATTCAAAGTAGCAGAAACCTACAGAAACGTGCTCAGGTGAAGCTGCATGGACGCATTTCATCTGTGTTTGAAGTTATTTGGCAGTAAACTGAAGTCGTTACATCTGCTTCACCTGCAGATGTCACAAAAACACCTGGTTCGTCGCTGCCTGATGAAGCGGTGGCGTCGCCATGGCTGCAGCTGCTACTCAGATCTGTGTCCATTCACACACACGCAGGGTGAACGCAGCCGTCATCGCCGACAGGATGTTGTATTTATTATTTGCTTCCTGTTGTCGCGCGGCTCCTGAACTTGTGCGTTTTCCTCCTCCTGAGGATATTTTCTCTTCTCTGAATTCGCTCTTTGATGCAGGAAGACTAACGGCTTTAATGAGCTACACTCAGAAACCTCGTTAGCGGGACCTGAATGGGCAGATCAGGGCCATTTATCATAAACAAGCTTGTGGCTTCAATGAACCGAGCGACCGCACAGCCTGCATTTCCTCTTACAAGTGGCCTAGAAACACAGGGACAGGTGAATATAGAGGAAAACATGAGCAGGGGGTCCCGGTGTTATGAAACACAAGGTGTCCCACTGACCTGGACTGAAATAAAAGGAAAGCGGCAGGAGGTGCCATCGCCGTGACTTAATAACATGACCGATTGACCTGATTTACAGAATCAGACTTACACAACTGGCCAGGAGGTGTCGATCACCGAGAGCAGCGACAAGTTATATCAGAGAAACATCAGGAAGCGCAGCGGAGAGAGGAGCAAGGAAGAGAAGGAAGGACGAAAGGAAGGAAGGAAGGAAGGAAGGAAGGAAAGCAAACACAGAGGAGAGGAAGGAAGCTGCAGAAGGAAGGTTTAAAGGGTGGAGGAAGGACTGGAAGGAAAGAAGAAGTTAAGAAAGGAGGCAAGAAGGATGGAATAAAGGGAGCTTTGATAGGAAACAAGGACTGAAAGGACAGAGCAAAGGCAGTAAAGGTAGGAAGCAAAAAAGGAAAAGAAAAGGAGTCAAGGATGGACAGAAGAGAAGAAGAGGGAAGGAAGCAGGGAAGCTAAAGGAGAAAGGATACAAGCAACAAAGGAAAGAGAAGAAGATGGAAAATGAAGACAGCAAGAGAAGAAAGAGGATTTAAGGAATCAAGAAAGGAGGGAAGGAAGGAAATAAAAAGGAAAGGAAATGAAAAGAATGAATGAAGGATTGAGTGAAGGAAGGAAAGTAGGAAGCAGAAAAGAAAGACAAGGATAAAAGAAGGACAGACAGAAGGGAAGAAGGAGAGAGGACAAACTGAGGAAACAATGAAGAGAATTAGGAAGGAAGCTAAAGGAGGAAGGATATGTTGGGCCTCATACAGACAACAGGCCCCCGACAAGGTTTACGACCTGAGGTCTGATACAGATCAAAGATTGCAGACCAACCAAATGGCTGCTCTCTTTGTCTAAGACCTGGGAGCCAGGTCACAAAGGTATGCAGGACACCTCCATCCCCATTCACTCTGCTGCCCCCCTGCTGGGTGCAGCCCCCAGTTGGACGGAGCCATTAGCATCCTGGCTGCTCCTTATCTTAGACCTATGGGCCAGAGCACACAGGAGTGGGGGACACCTCCGCCCCTACCTGCTCGGCCACCCCCCTGGTGAGCGCCGGCCCCCAAACGGCATGGGAACCACCAACACCCCGCTCCATTTGTCTCAGATCAAAGGGCCAGACCAGGAAGGAGCACAGGCTATCCCTGTCCTTCCCCCTTAACCGACACGCACATACACGCCGGGTATACACCGGTGAAAACTAATTTGTCAGAGACACACAGGCTAAGCTCACAGACGCCACTAGCCGTTGTCTTTTTCAAACCTCGCGGTCATTTCCTCTGACCGAAGCTCTTGCGTGACGTACTCCCTCTCCTCCCTTACGTCCGCAACCTCACCCCTCCTCTTTTACACACACACACACACACATACACACACACACACAGACACAGACACACACGCCCTTGTATAATTTAGAATAGGTATATGATGGATGTTTATTGATTGAGGTGTTATTAATTGATATCATTGATTTTCTGTTATGTTTTAAAGAGAAGTTGTCTGCATTGTTTGTACAAGTGTTGTTGTAAAGGCTGGTTAAAAGAGTCAGTGCTCGGATTCACACCTTCATTGTTCGTCTTGTGCATATCAGTATCTCCCAGGTACTGATATCTGTAAGCGAACATTTGTGAGACTGATTTTCGAGTGGTTATTGGTCCCTGATACCAGGGTGGTGCCCCGTAATTATTAATTCTTATTAATAATAATATTCTTTCAGTTAATAATTATCATAGATAATAATAATAACAAAGGACTTAAAATAAGACAGGAAAGGAGGACGGTGACGACAATTAGGAGAAGCAGAGTAAACAGATGAGGATGGACAAACAGTGCCTCATCTGTCACACAGTGGTGAGCTGTAGAGTCTTATTGCAAACAAGAGAAATGACTTATTGAACCGTTGTTTGTGACAGCGGAGCTGAATCAGTCTGTTAGAGAAAGAGCTCCGCTGTCTCTGTAGAGTGTCATGGAGGGTGGGATGGATTATCCAGGATGGAGAGCAGTTTGTTCAGTGACCTCCTGTTCCTCACTGACTCAAACACCTCCAGATCTGTCCCACAACCTGTTCAGCCTTGTGGATCAGTTTGTTGATCCTGCTGGCGTCCCTGGCACTGATGCTGCTCCCCCAGCAGACCACAGCAAAGTAGAGGACACTGGCTACCACAGACTGGTAGAAGACCTCCAACATCCTGCTGCAGACATTGAAGGATCTGAGCTTCCTCAGGAAGTAGAGTCTGCTCATCCCCTTCTTGTACTCAGCATCAGTGTTGGTGCTCCAGTCCAGCAGTGGAGCAGTGAAACCCCCCCACTTCTTCTGCGGTGTTGGAGCTCAGACAGTCTGACCTCACACCGTCGCTGCAGGTTGAGACGTTTCGTAACAGCACCGCACGCTGCAGGTGACCATTAACAGGAGCCAACTGCTGTCCCACCTGAGCTGAAGTGGGCCAAGCTGGACCACTGAGAGAGAGAGAGTGTGTGTGTGTGTGTGTGTGTGTGCATGTGTGTGTGTGTGTGTGTGTGTCTGCACTAACTGTGATAATGGGGTCTGCTCTCCGCAGGATCTCTCATTATGTGACTCCAATGATGGTGTCGACAATTACACACACACACACACACACACACACACCTGTGCATGTACATATACCCTGTGTCCACATTAGTGCAAATACACACACACATCACAAACTACACAAAGAAGAACACACACACTGTGACACATTCAAACAAACACTGTGCAAACATCCTCAACCAATGTACCTAATGACACACAAATGACATGCGCACACACACACACACACATCACATGCAGAGCTGATGGTTGCTAATGGCAACTGTCAGCTCTGACACATTAGCATAGCCACAGTATTGCTAACAAACAGCAAGCTGTCAATTAGTGGCTCACACACACACGCACACACACACACACACACACACACACACACACACACACACACACTACCTGTAGCTCTTGGTTGGTCCGTGGCTCTCCAGCAGGAACTCCTGAACGTTCTGCACAGACAGAAGTAAACAAACACAATATGAATGAAACCGTGCTGCAGCTGATGGTCAGGTGATGGTCAGCTGATGGTCAGCTGATGGTCAGGTGAATTATTCTGATTGTACCTCCACAAAACTCAGAAGTTTTCCTGTCGAGATCTCAAAGCCCTTTTTGGCCACTTCGCTCTTCCGTAGTTGACACTCGAGGACGGCGACTCTCTTCTTCAGCTCGTCAGTTTCCTCCTGAGATGAAAACAGAACAATGATCCTGTCAACAACACACGCACACACACAGACACACAGACACACACACACACGGACACACACGGAGTGTTTTTCATAATTTTGTGACTTGTCATAAACTAAAGGATCAGTGGAGGAAGCAGTCTGCAGCTGTGAATGTGCAGCAGATCTGTAGGTGAGGTAGTGAGGAGCAGTGACTGTGGCGGGGCAGTGACTGTGGCGGTGCCGGGATGTTTTATTAAAGGATGTCTCATGACTGTCGACATAATAGTTTGACACTCTGAGAGAAACGTCTTCCTTTTGGAAAAGAGCCTGAGTCAGCACTTTGTTTGCACCGTGTCATAATATTTACAGCTCAGCAGAGGCGAGCTGCTGCTTCTTCTTCTCTCTCTCATTTCCTGCAGCAGCGAGCTGCCGGCGTCACCTCTGACCTGCAGGTTGCTAACCAGATTCCTGTAAAAATAACCTGCAGATGAATCGAGACGGAGCAGGAACACTGACCCAGATTCGCTGATGATGATGTTGATGGAGGGTGAAACCAAATCCAGGAGGGAGAGAGGGATGCTGGGAAATCATCCCGGGAGATAAGAATCTCTGACAAAAACCAAAACACGTTGGTTTTGCAGCTGCTCTGATGACCCGACTCTGCAGAGACGAGCTGCTGAACGTTGAAGCTGTTGAAGAGACGGAGATTCAACGAAAGCTTCAGTCCACAGCTGCTGACAGCTGGCTCCTGTCCTCAGTGTGAATGTGAACAGCCAGGATTCAAACCTGCGTCACATCGCAGACTCACGTGCCAAAGCGGCACGTGAGTCTGCGATTCATTCAGACTGAAGAAAAAGACGTGAAAGACTAAAAACCAGGAGATCGGGACCGGCCTCCATGTTGCTTTAGTCTAACTGTCTCTTCTGGTGCGGTCGGGACTTTGTGACGTTAGATGTGACCAGAAGAAACACAGCAACATGGAGGCCCACACTGTGGAGGAGACCCAGAACCCCAGAGTCTGCAGGGTCATGTTCAGGAGTAAACACACAGTCTCATGACATTGATGAAACTTCCTGGCTGGTTTTCACTCGACCACTGGAAAACGTAAACAAGTTGCTGCCAGTTTCTTCTTCTGGTGGGTAAAACCTGCAAAACTGCCTCTGAAGATTTTTATGTAAATGAAGATTAAAAATGTTCAGATGTCTCCAAATAAAACACATGGAGTCCTGAAAGATGTAAAATGAAAGTTTTCACAATTGTCTAACATTAGGTTGTGCGACAGAGACACCAGGTGGATGTGGATCCTGGTTCTGGCCAATGGGAGGGTTTCACTGTTCGTGTCGTCACCTTATTGGCTGACGGCGGCTGCTCCACCCTCTGAGTCTTCAGCTCTGCGATCTCGGCCTCCAGCAGGTGGATCACCTCCTCGTAGTCCATCTCCATCCCCCTTGCCTGCTTCTGAGCCGCCTCGGCCAACTGGATCCGAGTCCGGAGGGCACGACTCTCCTCGGCTCCCAGTTTGACTTCCTGCCACAGAGGGGGGGGGGGCGAGAAACTCATCACCACAGCTGAACCAGCGGCCTCAGGCCTCTGTGGTGCATTCAGGGCCTGCTCAAAGCTTCTTAACCCTCATAAACCCTTCAAGACGCTGGAGTCATGATTCTGAATTCTTGCTGTCGCGGCAAGTTAGCGCAAGGACGCCGCGGCCTCAGGGACGTTTCACTGAATCAGCAGGTCCCAGCAGGACTTGCCCAGACCTGTCGCCTCACAGCACACCCCTGCCTGGGATAAGGTCACTGACATTTGGGAAATGACGTTGCAGAACAGGAAAGACGGAGATGTTCGGTCATCACAGACTGATGAGAACCTGTTGGTTCAGACTGAAGCGAGTCACTGCAGACGCTAACGTCAACTTGATCATGATTACCTGACATGCTAACTGTGCAGCTAAACATGCTAATGTCTGTCTGTCACCAGGTGCTGACTGCAGGTGTCTGCTCTGTCTCTGACCTGACTGTGTTTCACGCTGTTGGTCCTCAGGTGTGTGACTGAGGCCGTTACGTAACAGCAGCAGGACCAGAGCCACATTCACAGTCAACACCCATCGATCAGCTGATATTGCTCATAATTAATCAATTAATGCAGTCAAAGGCCACGCTGATGATGTATTGAGTGTTACATTGACTGTTAATCAGTTTATGGACGAGCAGAGTCGTTATGTTGACTGACTCGCTGCTGAAGCCTCTAGTGGACGCTCAGGGAACTGCAGCTCTAACATGATTCAGTCGGTGGTTTTGCAGCTTGTGTGATTGTGCTAATTGTTTGCGATGCGTCATGGTTTTGAAGACTAGCTAGACAGCTAGCTGCTAGCACTTTATAGCATGGATAACGGTGCAGCTACAAAGATTTCACTGCTACAGAGAAAACACAGAGGAAGTTAAACACGATTAAAAACTATGAATCACTTCATTAATAATTAATCTGGTTTCCATGTTAAAGCAACAATCTAATTTCTCTGTTTAGAAACTTTTAGCTTGTAAACAAAATCAAAATGTTGTGATTAAGAGACTGAACTTTAACATTTTACTTCCTTCTTGATTTTACAGAATGTTGCACATTTTTCTGATTAAATGCATTGTGTCGAGACTTTAGTGCAACGAAATACATGTAAATATGAAATATTCAGTGTTTTAATGAGAGGCGCCGTGCAGAGCAGGTAATGTAACGGAGTCAGGACTGGTTTCAGCAGAGCTCCCAGTTTGTCTCCAGTCTGAGGCCTGCAGGGGGAACCGGCCGGCCGAGGGGAAGTTACATAACTCAGTGAAACAGTAGCGCTGTGACCCCTCCCCACTGGGACACAACCACTCCCAGTACTGTGGCGCACTGGAAACCAGTAACTCGAACCAGCAGAGAAACAAACACTGGAGACACTGGAGCTGCTGAAGATAACGTGAGTCATGATCCACAGGAAGAATGACTCAGCACTATTTCACTGCTGCACACACTCACTACCTGTACTACAGCACACCTGTTCACCTACATGTGGCGCCGCAGCAGCACTTCAGCATCTAAATGACTTTAACTCTCTTTGAACAGTTTGTGCAATAAATTCTTAAAATCTTTTCATATAAATCTTAAGATTGTATAATTATATATAAATACATTATATATAAGATTATATTTGTGGCACAAACTTGTGACTGTCAGAGCAGAAAATATTATATATTGTTTATGAACAGAAGACAAACGACAGCCACAGAGACGCTGCTTTAGTCTGGGCTGAAGAATGGGACCACTTCAGGTGCTCAGAAAAAAATGGGAATGTGGAGAACTGCTGATGAGCTGATGAAGGAGACGTGACAGAAAGCCCAAATTAGGTACAATACAGGTACAAATTAAACGTGTGCACACACACACACACACGCACACAGGAAGGACTTTGGCAGCATGCTCTTGGCTCCTGTGGCGTTGTCATATGTGGTGAGAGCAGACAGGACACACACAAAGAACAAGCAACATGTGTTTGTTTTCTGAAAAACACTCGGAAATCACATGCTGTGCACACACACACACACACAC
>WARS01004422.1:0-25000 GCA_008933995.1 Datnioides undecimradiatus
GTGTGTGTGTGTGTGTGTGTGTGTGTGTGTGTGTGTGTGTGTGTGTGACACTGGAGTCCTGGGCAGCCTTGACAAATCCTTATCATCCTCGCTCTCGTTAAAACCTCCTTAGCAACAGCGGTTGCTAAAGCACAGCGATGTTGTGGCGACCTCTCAGAGAGAGGAAAGTAGGGCAAGACACACCTGCTCCGCTCCGCCACCTCTGAGACGTGACAAGGCCCATGGCGGCGGTGACTCATCAGCCAACAGTCGCTGTCAGCACCTGAAGTGTCACCTTCACTCTGACGTTAACGATGTTAATGAGCTGCTGCAATTAACCTCAACACATCTTCATCACATCGCTGGTCAGTGGAGGAGGGAGGCTACAGCCCTGCACCCACTCTGCATTAGCATCAGCAGCTAAAGGTGCTTCACACAGCTAACGGCTGAGCTAACAGCTAACGGCTGAGCTAACAGCTAAGCTAACAGCTAACGGGACAGAGATTCATTAGCTGAATCTCATGTTTGCTCTGCGTCTGATCAATATTTCGGTGTTCGCTGACTCATTCAGATGATAATTTGTAAACATCCTGTTGACAAATAAACAAAAACAATTAACTCAAACAGAAGCCTTTGATCTTTACTAATGCTGCCATCCTGAGACCACCAGTTAATTATGCCATTATGTCGAGATAACGAGATAAACGTCCGATCAGTGAGTCGATATTGACCAGCAGAGCATATGAGACTGCACGTGCGAAACAGAGGAACCTGATAAAAGTTTTACAGGTAAACAAACATTAAATCAACATTAATGACAAACAGCAGGTCAGGTGTTTGTGACGCAGTGTCATTGTTGCCATGGTTACAGATGTCTGGTTCGTCCATTCGGTCAGACCTGACTATAAATGAATTCCTTTATTTAAACATGTTTTATTGTAGATATTATTGAGATATAAAGAAAAACAATTCATCCAATCAACAGGACGTCTGTGGACGTGGTCGCCATGGAAACAGGTGAGAGGAGCTTGTGTCGATGTGTCTCGTGAACGCAGCAAAGTGGATAAATTCAGCGTTAATTCTTCATTTTTGAGCCAGTGTTTCACATGAAGAGCATTAATTTTCATCCACAGAGCAGAAACCTGCTCCTGCTGCAGGGACGGGGTTAAAGCACAGGGACGGGGTTAAAGCACAGTGACGGCGCTGATCAAACGAGCATTTCAGCTGCGACGTCAACACAAACACCAGAAGTTGTAATGGGACAAGCGGGCTGAGGTGCAGATCTGAGCATTTGCAGCCGTTGCTTGTCTTAGCGAACGTCAGAACTGGCTCTGGATCCGCTGCAGGAGCTGATTTTACTGGTTCTGTTGTTCTTTTGTTGAAATCTGGGCCACGAAGAGTCGATTTCCAGAAGCTTCTGCGGGAGTAAATTGGATTTGTCAGCGGTCTAATTCACGCCGAGGACCTTGGTTGTTTGTTGTTTTGTGGGTCAAACAAGGGAAACAACAATGTGGTCACGTAGACCTGGTGTGAGCGGCGGCCCTCCGTCGTTACTCGGCTGAAATTATGATTTACATAACCAAAGCCGCCCTGAAGGAGCTCAGCCGGAGCCGTGACCTCCTGGTACCTGTTAAGACCTGACGGCCAAGCCAAGAAACTATTCTCAGCTGCAGAACCAACGGCTGATCAGATCTCCCATTGCACACAAGTCAAATAAAACAGATGCAGCTGGAGCCGTTTTACGTTTTCTCTTCATCTCATCATCAGTGATGTCGTTCAGCGGGCCAATCGGAGACGAGTGACGATCTGTTTGGGTCCTGGAGCCAGCTAATCCAATCCTGACAGAGCTGCTGATGCAGGCTGTGACCTTTTAGTTCTCCAGGTTGAATCAAGGGAAAGAGGCTTTGCAGGTTGTGTAACTTCTGCACAGGTTTTGGTTGTAAACAGTTGAGACATGAGCAAAGAGCAGCACTGCGTGTGAGACAAGTGGGGCCGCAGATCAGCACCTCCACTGCTGATCCAGCTGAAGGTGTGGAGTCAACGAATCAGGAGCTGAGAGCTGAAGCGTCCTGATGAGGCTCTGCAGGTTCTTCAGGCCAGAATCAGATTCACACTCAGTGTAAAACTCATGATGATCAGTCGATAATGAGGGTCATCAATAATGTTTATGATGACGAGTTGGTTTCAGCTGCGCTCCCTCGTCTTTAAGGATGGAAATAACATTCTGACAGTGAAATGTTATTTTCACAGACAAGTCAGGAGAAAATCAACTTTGGCTGCACAGAGCTCCTGTAGGCGGAGCTTAGGGGGTGTTCACCTGTGGAAAGCAGGTTTTCCTGCTGCCTGCTGTGTTTTCTAATAAGATTTAAAGTTGGATTCTTCGTTAAACACATTTGTTTTTAAGCTTCATCAACTGAATTAATGAACAAATGTCATCTGATTGTTCTTCACTAAGAGCCGAGCTGCTCACTCACCAGTCAGGAAGTGTTTAACATTTCATTCTATTGGAGTGTAGTGAGTCATCCTGTCTCATAGAGGATCTTTGTTAGTATCCACAGGTGAATCAGGAGGTCAAAACCTCCACCTTTAACCTGTGATTGAAGCAATCATTGTTAATTGAACGACAGGAAACACATTTAAAAACAGGAAGTGATTAAAGTTGATCCTGCCGACACGTCTGAGGCCCGACGGCTCGACATCAACATCAGACTTAATCTGTTTCCACCAAAAAACAAAAGGAGGCCAGAAATCGTGGGGATGCACTCCGGTTTGTGTTTAGTTGTGAGTGTGTGTGTGTGTGTGTGTGTGTGTGAGATGAGTTGTTTCCATGCACAGCAGATATTTATAGCCACACACTCTGGTGAGGAGGGAAATCAATACTCGGAGCCGCAGGCAGGAAGAATATTGGCTCGGCCCGTCCAGCCCTCACACTCACACTATAAATACCACCATTCACAGCACACACACACATTCACACACACACACACTGACTCTTAATAAATGATTCCCTCGATGACCTCGACACCCGGCACCGAACAGCAGAACAATCTCATCATGTCAGAGTCTCATCGTGTCCGTTTGTTCGTCTGCGAAGGAACAAAACACAAAGACGAGTTGCTTTAAAGTCCCCCAACCAATGGAAATGACCCGTGTATCAACCTGCCGCCGCCGTGACATAACACACAGTACTGTCCGATAACAACGAGCCGAGGTACAGGACGATTTCTGAGGACATGGCGTCAGATCGACTGAATCATGAAGCTGAACTTTACGGCAGCAAAAAACATGTTTACAGCTTGGTACAAACAACGGTTTGGTCTCTGCAGCTAGTTTCCCCGTTCATGACGACTGTACGGGCTGAATTTATATAGAACTCACTCCTTTAAATCAGATTAACGCCTAAGGTTATGCAGAATGAAGGGGCGGGGCTTCTTTGACTGACAGCTATCTGCCAGCTGTCTGCCGTGTTTCAGCGACCATGCGTCATTCGGCCCCGCCTCACCGCTGCCCACCTGACACCTCTTTGGCTGGGAGGTAGGCGTCGTCACATGCTGCAAAGATGGCCGATGTCAAGCTCCAGCACACACCGAGCTTCACAGTCGCTCTGCAGGAAGCTCTTGGTGACCTCACGCTGGCCCCGCCCATGATTTATACAATATTTCACTTCACTGTGGCGCCTGATGGAGGAAACTCAGCTTCTTCTTCTCTGAAGCTGAAGCTGAAGCTCTGCTTTGACACGATGTACTTTAACTTTAAGCAGATCTCCTCCTCCTCCACTGACCTGCACGTTCAGTTCACCAGAATGACTCAGATTAGCTTTTTCTGACCTCCTCACTGAACACGCTTTCCTGGTGTTTCAGGAACCAAAGAGAGTTAGTCTCTGACTCCTCAGCTGGTCCAGAGTCGCTGTCCGGAGTCTTCACATCGTCAGACAGGAAGTGGAGAAGCTTCATGAACTCAGACTGAAGCTCCGACGAGTTGCAGCAGGAGTTTATTCTCAAACATTACAAAATATGATTCTAACATGTTAAACTAAAGGAACCGAGGCTCCACAGCACAACAAACACCTCATCGTTAATAATGATTACATCATTAATTAATTATTATCATTAATTGTAGTTCAGTCTGACATGTTCGTTATTTCTAAGGGATTTAAAGAAGAGTCACAGCCAGGAGCCGGTTAGCTTAGCTTAGCCTACAGACTGTAAACAGAGGGAAAGTTAGCCTGGCTCTGTTGTCCAATCAGCAGCTCTACAGCTCTGCAGGCTAGCTGTTTCCACTTGTTTCCAGTCTTTATGCTAAGCTAAGCTAAGAGACACATGTCGTGTTTACATGTCTGCAGCTCGACTCCCTGCAGGAAGTAACATGAGAGCACAGGTAACTACAGGTGAGGTGGGGCTGAACATTTTACTGTTGCTATGGTAACGCTAATGAGAGTCTGCTGCAGGTTTCTACATCTCCGTCTCTATGGACGGGCTGGGCCTTCGCTCCATCACCTCGCCGTCACACTCTCCTTCCTGCTCTGAGGCCTCCGGAGGTGGAGGCGGCCCCTGGGCACCACTGCCGCTCGTCACAGGGAGGCTCCATGACGTCGTCTGGGTCACATGACTGTCATGGGTTAAAGAAAAGAGACACTAGTTGAACGTTGCTGACCACTGAGCAGACGCTGCCTCACAGTCTGAGCTCTGACCTCTGCTGGTTTGTTTGAATGACCTGTAACGTCCTCTGCTCAGACTCAGCTTGTTGTGAGTTCAGGAATTTGCATCAATAGCAAACATCATCAGCTGACACACACACACACACATATACACACACAAACCTGTGCTACAGAGACACACACTGATGCAGACACAGTCTCTCCGTGTTCATCTCTCTGTTGTGCGTCTGTGTCTTTGTGCGTTCGTGGTTGATCTGTGTCTGTCTGTGATTCGTCCTGCTGCGTTACATCATAACCACCCTGTTTGTGTCTTTGACTCTTTAATATTTCAGGTTTTTATCTGAGTGGGTCTGAAAACGCCCAACTGTCTTACTTGATGTAGTACTTGACTCCGTCGGCGGTGTAGGCCTCCTCCCAGCCGTAGGGCAGACCTGCAGAGGGACAGGAGCTGGGTGTTAATGAGGTCTGTTCAGTCTGGATCCGGCTCAGATGATGTGTGGCTTCACTGTTCCTCTGCCGCTCTGAGACGTTCAGACATAATCAGGACGGCACATCACCACACTCTCCTCACAAATATCAGGTTTCCATCCAGCCCCGAGCTGCACCCCCGCCCATCGCCTCACACTCGCTCTACGGTACTTTTCCACTGGTCTCCTCTGACCGTACGAGCCCGACGATGAAAAGTCTCTTAACCCCGTTTCAGCGAAACAAAGGGGGCGAAGTTTCACACGCCGCCCTGCAGGAAGTCAGCCGGTAACTAAAACCAAACATTTCGTACATCCACAGAGAAGAGGGGTCATGATGAACACGGAGCCACAGCACCAGGGGCCTGATGTGACACATGACATGACACACGACAATAGATGTGTTATAACACGCCTGATGGGCCCACAGTGGGTGTGACTCTGAGACACAGAACTGCTGAAGACGAAGCAGAGAAGCCAAAAACCTCTGTCAGGCGCTAACATTAGCAGGGTGAGCGGGGGCCAGTTCGCTGCATTTGGCCCGTGGTGTCGGTGCTGTGAGGTTTGTTTACTGAGCCAGTTTTCAGGTCGGCTCGTGCTTCTCTGGATTTAACACAGTTTTGTTGGTTTCTGTTCCCTGTGTATCACAGAGCCTGTTAGCGACGAGCGACTGCACCACTGATCGAATGTGCTGCAGGAAGTGTCTCAATGGAAACGCACGTGAACACGCACAGAGACACCTGGTTCACACTCGGGCATCGCACGATGCTGCTAGCTAGCTAACTGATGAAGCTTAGGTCTGATGCTAACAGCTGGACTCTGATTGGTGGCTGGATGGCGGGAGGTGACAGGTCATATAATAAACACATCCAACAGGTGTTTATTGAAGTAAACGGATGTTGCCATGGAAACACTAAAACCAAAGCAGATGTTCAGTTTCATTTGAATGTTTGAATGTCTTTACACTCGTGAGTTGCACCGTGTCCTCCTCCGTCCTGCTCTGTGAACAGACCCGAGTGCCTGACGATTTTGACACGTTCACACACCGAGGCTCTGAGGTTATCATTACTCTGAGTGTTGCCCACACACACACACACACATTTGTAAACCCACGTGCACACACGCTGCAGCATGGATACACACTCTGACTCAGATTAACATCACACACACACACAGAAGCCCAGCGCATGATAAAAAACGTGATGAACTCCTTCTGCAGCAGTCACACACACTCTGGTGTGACTGTGTGTGTGACTGCTGTGTGACTGTGTGTGTGTGTGTCCCCTGCTGTCCTAAACACACACACACACACACACACACACACTGGCCTCCTGCCTGACCTTCCCTCCATCTCCTGGCCTGATTTAGCTCCATCGTTTCACCTCCGCTGCATCTGCTGCAACTGAGCTCACATGTGAGGAACAGACAACCTGAGTCTCTCTCTCTCTCACACACACACACACACACACACACACACACACACCAGTGGACATCTGCATAAACACCACAAGGAGTGTTTATTGATGATTTACCTTCAGATGCAGCAGCGGCTCCATGAGGAACGTGTCTACATTCAGTGTGTTAAACTCCGGCACATGTTCTGTTTGTTTGTTTGTTTGTTTGTGTCCTCGCGTTCATCATGTGACTCTCATGTTACGATGATCCCGACAGATCCTGTACGTCCAGCGCGCTAATTCATGCTGATGCAGTCGTCACGGCAACAGAAACACAAAGATAGGAGCCATAACCATGGCTGCACCAACAAACCTGGATCTGTGTGTGTGTGTGTGTGTGTGTGTGTGTGTGTGTGTTTGTGAACAAGGACTTATGGCTGAGGCCTGTCAGAGTTCACTCACACACACACACACACACACACACACACACACTCCTCTGACATTAATCTGCATTGAAGCACTAATTAGCACTAATTCATAATCAGTGGATGCAGTGATTCAGCTTTGTAAAGACTCAGCAGGTTTCAGATTTTATCAGCTGAACTGACCCAGAATCAGTTATTTGAGATCAATAAGCAGATTCCATTAGAAAACCTGAATCATGATGGAATTTGATTCAGTTTACAGGTTTTTCTCTTTCTCTGTGTTTGATGCTCGAGCTCTGGTTGGCTGGATTCCTTCCAGCCTGTGACAACTGCCCAATCAGAGCTCGTTCTGCTGCTCTGTGTGCTGGACAACATGTTTAATGAACTTTAATTAACTGCGTTACAGTGATTTGGCTAATTTATATAACATTCACAAGATTAATTCATTTTTAACGTTTTGCTAATGTTTTATTTCCTGTCAAAGTTAAACTTCGTAGAGTTCTGACTTATGAGGCTTCATTAATATGTTTGAATTGATTTAATTTTCATGCTGAAAACTGAATTTATCTCCATCATAATGCAAAAAAACATTACATACACCTGTTGTTTGTTTCAGGTCATTGAAATAAATAAAATGCAAAAAAGAAAAATAATGTGAGGTCTTTCTGCAGAGAGCCAATAATAACAACAACAATAAAAATAACAACAACAACAACAACAACAACAACAATAATAGTGTTCTGTCTACAGGGGTTGTACTGATTTAATGGCTGGTTGTTGTTGGTTATTCATATTCAGCTCCCAGAGGCTGATTTCCTAAATGAGTCGAACATGTTCAGTGAAAAACTTTTTGCCTGATGATAAAACGGGTTTGTTCAGTGGAGTCTGGAGTGAAAGCAGCAGACAGGTTATTAAAGTCACGTCCACACACGTGTCTGCAGGATTTATTGTTCTTCTTTGACATCAGAGCAAAAGGATATTCTGAAAGAAAATAAGTTTTCTTTAACTTTGATTCATTTTTAAACATCATTAGGTTTCTTTCCCTGCTGTTTTCACCTGTTTAAAGCACATTTTGTTGCATCTGTTTGTAGTTTGTAGTTCATTCATCATGAATTCTGATATTTTAATGAAAGCCGAGGCCTTAAAGTCGCAGATTTAAACGAGTTTAGCAATAAAAATGTAATTTAAACAGCTCATTTCCTCCGTCAGTCTTTGACTTTTACTTATTAGCTAAAACAATAATCGTTGAGTCATCATTTCATTTTATTCTAATTTCAGCTGAAGCTCTGCTGACTCAGCAGTTTCCTCCCTCCTTTGTTTTGCTCTTCGTCTTGGTTGAAACGGTTTCTGCTGTAAAACAGACATGTTCATCGCACAGGAAGTGTGTTTTTGGTGTGTGTGTGTATGTGTATGTCTGTGTAAAAGCTGCAATTCAATGCGAGTCCTGGCAGAGAGAGAGAGCGAGCGAGACGGTCGCCATGGCAACGGTGTCCGAGCTGCTGCCTGCCAAATGAATGAAGTGGACGAGCCTGAAACTGCTCAGTCTGAGGCCTTTTCACTGATTGTTCACTGTGCAAGTGTGTGTGTGTGTGTGTGTGTCTATCAACCAGCTGTGAACGAAGGAGACAAAAGTTCCCACTGTTACGAGGACTGGGATTTAAAAGCAGAGCACGTATCCAGGCAACGAGGTGCTGCGATGAAGACGAGCTACAGGTGATCGTAACACACACACACACACACACACACACACTGAGACCTGGATCAGACTGACCTACTTTCTCGTCGCCTGCTCCTCCTGCCTGGTTCCTCTAACAGGACGCTGAGGATGATGGAGAACGTCTGTGACCCTGAATCCCGCCTGTTAATTATGTAACTGCACCCACGTCCCCCGCCGACGCGCTGATGGAGGGAAATTAGGTGAGTGTGTCAAAAAACCCACACACACTGCTGAACACACACACACTGCTGAACACACACTGCTGAACACACACACTGCTGAACACACACACTGCTAAACACACACACACACACTGCTGAACACACACACACTGCTGAACACACACTGCTGAACACACACACTGCTAAACACACACACACTGCTGAACACACACACACGCACTACTGAACACACACACTACTGAACACACACTGCTGAACACACACACTACTGAACACACACACACACTGGTGAACACACACACACTGCTGAACACACACTGCTGAACACACACACTGCTAAACACACACACACACACACACACACTGCTGAACACACACTGCTGAACACACACACACTGCTGAACACACACGCACACTACTGAACACACACACAGCTGAACACACACTGCTGAATACACACACACTGCTGAACACACACTGCTGAACACACACACTGCTGAACACACACACACTGCTGAACACACACTGCTGAACACACACACTGCTGAACACACACACACACTACTGAACACACACACTGCTAAACACACACACACTGCTAAACACACACACACTGGTGAACACACACACACTGCTGAACACACACACACACACTACTGAACACACACACTGCTGAACACACACTGCTGAACACACACACTACTGAACACACACACTGCTGAACACACACTGCTGAACACACACACACTGCTGAACACACACACACTGCTGAACACACACACACACACACACTACTGAACACACACTGCTGAACACACACACACTGCTGAACACACACGCACACTACTGAACACACACACACTGCTGAACACACACACACACTACTGAACACACACACTGCTGAACACACACTGCTGAACACACACACATCAAGGAACACACACACACACTACTGGAACACACACACACTGCTGAACACACACACACTGAACACACACACTGCTGAACACACTGCTGAACACACACACTGCTGAACACACACACACTACTGAACACACACACTGCTGAAATACCACACTGCTGAACACACACACACTACTGAACACACTGCTGAACACACACACTGCTGAACACACACTGCTGAACACACACACACTGCTGAACACACACACTCTGCTGAACACACACTGCTGAACACACACACACACTACTGAACACACTGCTGAACACACACTGCTGAACACACACACACTACTGAACACACTGCTGAACACACACACTGCTGAACACACACACACTGCTGAACACACACACACAATCTGCTACTGAACACACTGCTGAACACACACACTGCTGAACACACACACACTGCTGAACACACTGCTGAACACACACACTGCTGAACACACACACACTACTGAACACACACTGCTGAACACACACTGCTGAACACACACACACTACTGAACACACACTGCTGAACACACACTGCTGAACAACACACACTGCTGAACACACACACACTACTGAACACACACTGCTGAACACACACTGCCGAACACACACACACTGCTGAACACACACTGCTGGAACACACACTGCTGAACACACACACTGCTGAACACACACACACACTACTGGAACACACACTGCTGAACACACACTGCTGAACACACACACACACTACTGAACACACTGCTGAACACACACACTGCTGAACACACACACACTGCTGAACACACACACACTACTGAACACACTGCTGAACACACACACTGCTGAACACACACACTGCTGAACACACTGCTGAACACACACACACTGCTGAACACACACACACTACTGAACACACACTGCTGAACACACACTGCTGAACACACACACACCTTACTGAACACACACTGCTGAACACACACTGCTGAACACACACACCAGTTGAACACACACACACTATTGAACACACACTGCTGAACACACTGCTGAACACACACTGCTGAACACACACACTGCTGGAACACACTGCTGAACACACACACACACTGCTGAACACACACACACCATTGAACACACACTGCTGAACACACACACTGCTGAACACACACACACACTACTGAACACACCAAGGAACACACACACACTGCTGAACACACACACACTGCTGAACACACACACACTGCTTGAACACACTGCTGAACACACACACTGCTGAACACACACACACTGCTGGAACACACTGCTGAACACACACACTGCTGAACACACACACACACTACTGAACACACACTACTGAACACACTGCTGGAACACACACACACTGCTGAACACACACACACTACTGAACACACTGCTGAACACACACACTGCTGAACACACTGCTGAACACACACACTGCTGAACACACACACACTGCTGAACACACACACACTACTGAACACACACTGCTGAACACACACTGCTGAACACACACTGCTGAACACACACACTACTGAACACACACTGCTGAACACACACTGTCCTGGACCACCTGCGTCTAAAACAGCAACATGTCTGTGACAGCTGAATGTTGCTGCCGCTGCAGGGACCAGACTAAAACCTGAACCTGTCCACTGACGTCAGTGGCCACGCTTTAGCCACTGAAGCAGCAAAGAGCAGCAAACAGCTCCTGAGGAGGCCGACTGCCTTCAAATGTCACAGAGGTTTGTCTCTGAGGAAACTTCAGAGACTCTGTTAAACACTGGAATCCATGAACTCTTAATTATTCATGCCTGCTTTTTAATTTGGCATCAGATGTAACGGGAAGCATGTCGGCCGTTCTAAACTCTATTTTATGTTAATGTAACATAAAAACAACTTCAGCACAATGTGTTAATGACCTCAGGATTTAATAATAATCTGAAAACAATCTGAAAAAAGCAGCTAAATTAACGACAAAATGAGTTTATGTTAAACTCTGCTCTATTCTCCCAGGTTTCCTGAACTACCCTTCAGCCTCAGGTGGATCTCAGACCTGAACTCTCCCTGCACCCTCTGAAGTTCTCCACAGCTCGGTGTAAAAGCTTCAGAGCCTCTAACGCAACATTTCCCAGAACCACAGCCCGGGCTCTGTGTATTTACCCGAAACTCTTCGATCCTGAACTCTGAAGCACCTGCTGCTGGTAAATGTTTTGGTAGTGTTGTTGTAAATTCCTACATTCCCTGAACTGCTCTGAACTACACACCTGTACTGTCTAAATTCTGGAAACACATCAAATTCCCAGTTTACCTTGATTTCCAACCGGACCTGTGTATTTGCTGGAAATTATTCAAACTAACTGGCCCTGTGTCTCTCCTCTCTGACCCAACCATTTCCTGATGGCTGTGTCTATGTGCTGCCTTCAGGGTCAGCAGATGTGGATTTGATTTCATTTGAGTTCCGGCCTCCAGGTTCGGCTCCACTTGTTCTGTCTGATGCTGAGAACCAGCTGCAGAACCACAGATGCAGACATATTAATGTTTACATACTGAAGACCAAACAGCTCTCAACATCACTTCCTGTTGGTGTGTTCGAGGAGAGATGGGTAACCTCACTGTGTGTCTTCGTCAGGGATGTAACAGCGTTATTCAACCAAAACAAACGAGATCTGGCACCTCTGTGTGTCTTCGCCTCTCAGACGAACCCTGTTGTTTTATTTCATCGCATCATTTGCAGCTGACCCGCTCCAGACTCCTCCAGCAGCTGCAGTTTGTTAAATAATGCAGAAATCATAATGAGATTGACACAGGTGGAGCTTCTGGTGGCTGATGTTCTTCACAAAGAACAACTCGTCAGTTTGTTTCAGAATATTTACTCAGAAAAAGAAAAAGAAGGACAAACAGGAAGCGGCTGCAAACATGAAAAAGTCTCTACAGCGTCTGATCAGGCTGGAGCTGTCGTCCTGCAGCCTCTCTGACCTCTGAGGTCACAGAGATTTCTCTCCTCAGACACCGTGTGATGTTGCTTCTGCCTAATCTACTGCATGAACACGAGCGTTCAGCCGCTCTGACACAAAGCTACACATCGACTGAACAACAGTGAGACGAACAGACAGACAGACAGCTACAGGAAGTTATTGTCTAACTGCGCTAACTCGCCCTGGACAGAACGTTAACTACTGTAAATGGCAACCACATGATACTGTGACGTCGAGAGCTTATTGTTGATATTTCTCGTTAAATGAACATATTTATTGTTGCTACAGAGACAGAGGTCGGGTACGGTTCAACGGACGACGCCAACGTTTAGGGAGTTTTGTCCACTGCTCACGTTTCTCATGGTTGGACTCGTGTTTTGGCACATTTCTGGGATTTGTTGAGAACTTAAAGCTGTATTAACTGACTTTCCTGGTTCACCTGAAAGCAACAGAAGAAGATCAGATCTGAAAACCTGAGGCGACCTAAAGCTAACAAGCTAGGCTAAGATTCAGTTTGTGATCATTGTGCAGGGCCGCATGCAGCAAGGTAACAGCCAGGTAACGGCTAATACATCCTGGTCTTTCCTCCACTAGCTAGTTAGCTAAGTACCTTGTTAGCTTGGCTGCATTATGGGACAATAAGTCCACAGTTTACAGAAAAGGTGGAATCGACTCTTCTCACGACGTGCAGCTTCATCTGTTTTGGGTTTTCCAGTTTTCTGTTGGTCAACAGCCTTAAAATTACATCTAAACTGAAGATTTAGCAGACGGGCTAAAGACAGTTTGCACATCACATGATTAATAAAGTGACCAGTGGACAAAACTTTGAAACGTTGATGAGATCCATCAAGCTTACAACAGTCTCCATCAAGTGTTTTAACCTGCACAAACGTCTTAACGTTTTTTTAAGATGCGGTTTCTGAATATTGTGTAGGGCTGCAGGCAGCAAGCTAACGGCTAACACGTTAGTCAGACAGGAGCATCCAAATGTCAAACTAGAGACTAAAGACATCACGTTTCCACATTGTTCAGGTTAAAACACTGGAGTTAAACCCGTTTGGTTTGGAAGCTGTGCAGAGACACATGAACTAATCAGAGATTCATGCAGAGTTGAGAGTGAGTCCATTGCTAGCAGCTACTGAGGAGATGAGGAGTTGTCAGGGAGGAGAGTTCAGGTTCACGGCTGGTCGTCGATTTCCTGCCGACGTCTGACGTCTCAGAGCCGACTGCTGACTTTGGTCCTCTAGAAGGTCAGCACTGAAACGGGGAGGACAGTTACTCACAGGAGCAGGTTGGTTTCACCCAATGGGAGTCGCATGCAGGGTGGCAGAGAGACAGAGGAGGAGGGCGTGCAGGCCTGCATGCGTGGAGGTGACACGGGGAGATCACTTACAGTCCACCTCCAGGATGGCTCTGACAGTCCTCGTGAGCTCTTTGGCCTCCTGCGCAAGCGTCGCCGAAGTCCAGGGACTCTTCTTGTAGCGAGGGGGGAGGCCTTGAGACGACGTGCCGACTTTAACATCTCCGGAGCTGCAAAGAGACACAAAGAGGAGTCGGCAAAGGGAAACTGTGAGGACAGAGAACCAACATGGACATCCTCACACAGATGAGGATTAGAGGGTTTCACAGCTTTTCAACATGAAGTTTCAGCGTCCTGAGACTTTAAACATTCATGAGTTTAAGAGTCATCTGTAAACGTTTTTTACCAACATTCATGATCCCAGAGGCTGCAGCCTCCTGCAGCATCACTGTGAACACCTCACTCATGCAACATTAACAACTCTGTGCTGACAAATGCACACACTTCCTGCAGTCCTTTCACAATAAAACCACCACTGCCTTTGAATATGCAGTGCAGGATATGTTGCACTAATATCACCAGAGGTTTCTTTCATAAAGCTAATAAATACAGTTAAAGCAGATACTGTGCACAGACAGCTGCTGCACCTGATTCAAAGTAGCAGAAACCTACAGAAACGTGCTCAGGTGAAGCTGCATGGACGCATTTCATCTGTGTTTGAAGTTATTTGGCAGTAAACTGAAGTCGTTACATCTGCTTCACCTGCAGATGTCACAAAAACACCTGGTTCGTCGCTGCCTGATGAAGCGGTGGCGTCGCCATGGCTGCAGCTGCTACTCAGATCTGTGTCCATTCACACACACGCAGGGTGAACGCAGCCGTCATCGCCGACAGGATGTTGTATTTATTATTTGCTTCCTGTTGTCGCGCGGCTCCTGAACTTGTGCGTTTTCCTCCTCCTGAGGATATTTTCTCTTCTCTGAATTCGCTCTTTGATGCAGGAAGACTAACGGCTTTAATGAGCTACACTCAGAAACCTCGTTAGCGGGACCTGAATGGGCAGATCAGGGCCATTTATCATAAACAAGCTTGTGGCTTCAATGAACCGAGCGACCGCACAGCCTGCATTTCCTCTTACAAGTGGCCTAGAAACACAGGGACAGGTGAATATAGAGGAAAACATGAGCAGGGGGTCCCGGTGTTATGAAACACAAGGTGTCCCACTGACCTGGACTGAAATAAAAGGAAAGCGGCAGGAGGTGCCATCGCCGTGACTTAATAACATGACCGATTGACCTGATTTACAGAATCAGACTTACACAACTGGCCAGGAGGTGTCGATCACCGAGAGCAGCGACAAGTTATATCAGAGAAACATCAGGAAGCGCAGCGGAGAGAGGAGCAAGGAAGAGAAGGAAGGACGAAAGGAAGGAAGGAAGGAAGGAAGGAAGGAAAGCAAACACAGAGGAGAGGAAGGAAGCTGCAGAAGGAAGGTTTAAAGGGTGGAGGAAGGACTGGAAGGAAAGAAGAAGTTAAGAAAGGAGGCAAGAAGGATGGAATAAAGGGAGCTTTGATAGGAAACAAGGACTGAAAGGACAGAGCAAAGGCAGTAAAGGTAGGAAGCAAAAAAGGAAAAGAAAAGGAGTCAAGGATGGACAGAAGAGAAGAAGAGGGAAGGAAGCAGGGAAGCTAAAGGAGAAAGGATACAAGCAACAAAGGAAAGAGAAGAAGATGGAAAATGAAGACAGCAAGAGAAGAAAGAGGATTTAAGGAATCAAGAAAGGAGGGAAGGAAGGAAATAAAAAGGAAAGGAAATGAAAAGAATGAATGAAGGATTGAGTGAAGGAAGGAAAGTAGGAAGCAGAAAAGAAAGACAAGGATAAAAGAAGGACAGACAGAAGGGAAGAAGGAGAGAGGACAAACTGAGGAAACAATGAAGAGAATTAGGAAGGAAGCTAAAGGAGGAAGGATATGTTGGGCCTCATACAGACAACAGGCCCCCGACAAGGTTTACGACCTGAGGTCTGATACAGATCAAAGATTGCAGACCAACCAAATGGCTGCTCTCTTTGTCTAAGACCTGGGAGCCAGGTCACAAAGGTATGCAGGGCACCTCCATCCCTACTCACTCTGCTGCCCCCCTGCTGGGTGCAGCCCCCAATTGGACGGAGCCATTAGCATCCTGGCTGCTCCTTATCTTAGACCTATGGGCCAGGGCACACAGGAGTGGGGGACACCTCCGCCCCTACCTGCTTGGCCACCCCCCTGGTGAGCGCTGGCCCCCAAATGGCACGGGAACCACCAGTACCCTGCTCCATTTGTCTAAGATCAAAGGGCCAGACCAGGAAGGAGCACAGGCTATCCCTGTCCTTCCCCCTTAACCGACACGCACATACACGCCGGGTATACACCGGTGAAAACTAATTTGTCAGAGACACACAGGCTAAGCTCACAGACGCCACTAGCCGTTGTCTTTTTCAAACCTCGCGGTCATTTCCTCTGACCGAAGCTCTTGCGTGACGTACTCCCTCTCCTCCCTTACGTCCGCAACCTCACCCCTCCTCTTTTACACACACACACACACACATACACACACACACACAGACACAGACACACACGCCCTTGTATAATTTAGAATAGGTATATGATGGATGTTTATTGATTGAGGTGTTATTAATTGATATCATTGATTTTCTGTTATGTTTTAAAGAGAAGTTGTCTGCATTGTTTGTACAAGTGTTGTTGTAAAGGCTGGTTAAAAGAGTCAGTGCTCGGATTCACACCTTCATTGTTCGTCTTGTGCATATCAGTATCTCCCAGGTACTGATATCTGTAAGCGAACATTTGTGAGACTGATTTTCGAGTGGTTATTGGTCCCTGATACCAGGGTGGTGCCCCGTAATTATTAATTCTTATTAATAATAATATTCTTTCAGTTAATAATTATCATAGATAATAATAATAACAAAGGACTTAAAATAAGACAGGAAAGGAGGACGGTGACGACAATTAGGAGAAGCAGAGTAAACAGATGAGGATGGACAAACAGTGCCTCATCTGTCACACAGTGGTGAGCTGTAGAGTCTTATTGCAAACAAGAGAAATGACTTATTGAACCGTTGTTTGTGACAGCGGAGCTGAATCAGTCTGTTAGAGAAAGAGCTCCGCTGTCTCTGTAGAGTGTCATGGAGGGTGGGATGGATTATCCAGGATGGAGAGCAGTTTGTTCAGTGACCTCCTGTTCCTCACTGACTCAAACACCTCCAGATCTGTCCCACAACCTGTTCAGCCTTGTGGATCAGTTTGTTGATCCTGCTGGCGTCCCTGGCACTGATGCTGCTCCCCCAGCAGACCACAGCAAAGTAGAGGACACTGGCTACCACAGACTGGTAGAAGACCTCCAACATCCTGCTGCAGACATTGAAGGATCTGAGCTTCCTCAGGAAGTAGAGTCTGCTCATCCCCTTCTTGTACTCAGCATCAGTGTTGGTGCTCCAGTCCAGCAGTGGAGCAGTGAAACCCCCCCACTTCTTCTGCGGTGTTGGAGCTCAGACAGTCTGACCTCACACCGTCGCTGCAGGTTGAGACGTTTCGTAACAGCACCGCACGCTGCAGGTGACCATTAACAGGAGCCAACTGCTGTCCCACCTGAGCTGAAGTGGGCCAAGCTGGACCACTGAGAGAGAGAGAGTGTGTGTGTGTGTGTGTGTGTGTGCATGTGTGTGTGTGTGTGTGTGTGTGTCTGCACTAACTGTGATAATGGGGTCTGCTCTCCGCAGGATCTCTCATTATGTGACTCCAATGATGGTGTCGACAATTACACACACACACACACACACACACACACCTGTGCATGTACATATACCCTGTGTCCACATTAGTGCAAATACACACACACATCACAAACTACACAAAGAAGAACACACACACTGTGACACATTCAAACAAACACTGTGCAAACATCCTCAACCAATGTACCTAATGACACACAAATGACATGCGCACACACACACACACACACATCACATGCAGAGCTGATGGTTGCTAATGGCAACTGTCAGCTCTGACACATTAGCATAGCCACAGTATTGCTAACAAACAGCAAGCTGTCAATTAGTGGCTCACACACACACGCACACACACACACACACACACACACACACACACACACACACACACTACCTGTAGCTCTTGGTTGGTCCGTGGCTCTCCAGCAGGAACTCCTGAACGTTCTGCACAGACAGAAGTAAACAAACACAATATGAATGAAACCGTGCTGCAGCTGATGGTCAGGTGATGGTCAGCTGATGGTCAGCTGATGGTCAGGTGAATTATTCTGATTGTACCTCCACAAAACTCAGAAGTTTTCCTGTCGAGATCTCAAAGCCCTTTTTGGCCACTTCGCTCTTCCGTAGTTGACACTCGAGGACGGCGACTCTCTTCTTCAGCTCGTCAGTTTCCTCCTGAGATGAAAACAGAACAATGATCCTGTCAACAACACACGCACACACACAGACACACAGACACACACACACACGGACACACACGGAGTGTTTTTCATAATTTTGTGACTTGTCATAAACTAAAGGATCAGTGGAGGAAGCAGTCTGCAGCTGTGAATGTGCAGCAGATCTGTAGGTGAGGTAGTGAGGAGCAGTGACTGTGGCGGGGCAGTGACTGTGGCGGTGCCGGGATGTTTTATTAAAGGATGTCTCATGACTGTCGACATAATAGTTTGACACTCTGAGAGAAACGTCTTCCTTTTGGAAAAGAGCCTGAGTCAGCACTTTGTTTGCACCGTGTCATAATATTTACAGCTCAGCAGAGGCGAGCTGCTGCTTCTTCTTCTCTCTCTCATTTCCTGCAGCAGCGAGCTGCCGGCGTCACCTCTGACCTGCAGGTTGCTAACCAGATTCCTGTAAAAATAACCTGCAGATGAATCGAGACGGAGCAGGAACACTGACCCAGATTCGCTGATGATGATGTTGATGGAGGGTGAAACCAAATCCAGGAGGGAGAGAGGGATGCTGGGAAATCATCCCGGGAGATAAGAATCTCTGACAAAAACCAAAACACGTTGGTTTTGCAGCTGCTCTGATGACCCGACTCTGCAGAGACGAGCTGCTGAACGTTGAAGCTGTTGAAGAGACGGAGATTCAACGAAAGCTTCAGTCCACAGCTGCTGACAGCTGGCTCCTGTCCTCAGTGTGAATGTGAACAGCCAGGATTCAAACCTGCGTCACATCGCAGACTCACGTGCCAAAGCGGCACGTGAGTCTGCGATTCATTCAGACTGAAGAAAAAGACGTGAAAGACTAAAAACCAGGAGATCGGGACCGGCCTCCATGTTGCTTTAGTCTAACTGTCTCTTCTGGTGCGGTCGGGACTTTGTGACGTTAGATGTGACCAGAAGAAACACAGCAACATGGAGGCCCACACTGTGGAGGAGACCCAGAACCCCAGAGTCTGCAGGGTCATGTTCAGGAGTAAACACACAGTCTCATGACATTGATGAAACTTCCTGGCTGGTTTTCACTCGACCACTGGAAAACGTAAACAAGTTGCTGCCAGTTTCTTCTTCTGGTGGGTAAAACCTGCAAAACTGCCTCTGAAGATTTTTATGTAAATGAAGATTAAAAATGTTCAGATGTCTCCAAATAAAACACATGGAGTCCTGAAAGATGTAAAATGAAAGTTTTCACAATTGTCTAACATTAGGTTGTGCGACAGAGACACCAGGTGGATGTGGATCCTGGTTCTGGCCAATGGGAGGGTTTCACTGTTCGTGTCGTCACCTTATTGGCTGACGGCGGCTGCTCCACCCTCTGAGTCTTCAGCTCTGCGATCTCGGCCTCCAGCAGGTGGATCACCTCCTCGTAGTCCATCTCCATCCCCCTTGCCTGCTTCTGAGCCGCCTCGGCCAACTGGATCCGAGTCCGGAGGGCACGACTCTCCTCGGCTCCCAGTTTGACTTCCTGCCACAGAGGGGGGGGGGGCGAGAAACTCATCACCACAGCTGAACCAGCGGCCTCAGGCCTCTGTGGTGCATTCAGGGCCTGCTCAAAGCTTCTTAACCCTCATAAACCCTTCAAGACGCTGGAGTCATGATTCTGAATTCTTGCTGTCGCGGCAAGTTAGCGCAAGGACGCCGCGGCCTCAGGGACGTTTCACTGAATCAGCAGGTCCCAGCAGGACTTGCCCAGACCTGTCGCCTCACAGCACACCCCTGCCTGGGATAAGGTCACTGACATTTGGGAAATGACGTTGCAGAACAGGAAAGACGGAGATGTTCGGTCATCACAGACTGATGAGAACCTGTTGGTTCAGACTGAAGCGAGTCACTGCAGACGCTAACGTCAACTTGATCATGATTACCTGACATGCTAACTGTGCAGCTAAACATGCTAATGTCTGTCTGTCACCAGGTGCTGACTGCAGGTGTCTGCTCTGTCTCTGACCTGACTGTGTTTCACGCTGTTGGTCCTCAGGTGTGTGACTGAGGCCGTTACGTAACAGCAGCAGGACCAGAGCCACATTCACAGTCAACACCCATCGATCAGCTGATATTGCTCATAATTAATCAATTAATGCAGTCAAAGGCCACGCTGATGATGTATTGAGTGTTACATTGACTGTTAATCAGTTTATGGACGAGCAGAGTCGTTATGTTGACTGACTCGCTGCTGAAGCCTCTAGTGGACGCTCAGGGAACTGCAGCTCTAACATGATTCAGTCGGTGGTTTTGCAGCTTGTGTGATTGTGCTAATTGTTTGCGATGCGTCATGGTTTTGAAGACTAGCTAGACAGCTAGCTGCTAGCACTTTATAGCATGGATAACGGTGCAGCTACAAAGATTTCACTGCTACAGAGAAAACACAGAGGAAGTTAAACACGATTAAAAACTATGAATCACTTCATTAATAATTAATCTGGTTTCCATGTTAAAGCAACAATCTAATTTCTCTGTTTAGAAACTTTTAGCTTGTAAACAAAATCAAAATGTTGTGATTAAGAGACTGAACTTTAACATTTTACTTCCTTCTTGATTTTACAGAATGTTGCACATTTTTCTGATTAAATGCATTGTGTCGAGACTTTAGTGCAACGAAATACATGTAAATATGAAATATTCAGTGTTTTAATGAGAGGCGCCGTGCAGAGCAGGTAATGTAACGGAGTCAGGACTGGTTTCAGCAGAGCTCCCAGTTTGTCTCCAGTCTGAGGCCTGCAGGGGGAACCGGCCGGCCGAGGGGAAGTTACATAACTCAGTGAAACAGTAGCGCTGTGACCCCTCCCCACTGGGACACAACCACTCCCAGTACTGTGGCGCACTGGAAACCAGTAACTCGAACCAGCAGAGAAACAAACACTGGAGACACTGGAGCTGCTGAAGATAACGTGAGTCATGATCCACAGGAAGAATGACTCAGCACTATTTCACTGCTGCACACACTCACTACCTGTACTACAGCACACCTGTTCACCTACATGTGGCGCCGCAGCAGCACTTCAGCATCTAAATGACTTTAACTCTCTTTGAACAGTTTGTGCAATAAATTCTTAAAATCTTTTCATATAAATCTTAAGATTGTATAATTATATATAAATACATTATATATAAGATTATATTTGTGGCACAAACTTGTGACTGTCAGAGCAGAAAATATTATATATTGTTTATGAACAGAAGACAAACGACAGCCACAGAGACGCTGCTTTAGTCTGGGCTGAAGAATGGGACCACTTCAGGTGCTCAGAAAAAAATGGGAATGTGGAGAACTGCTGATGAGCTGATGAAGGAGACGTGACAGAAAGCCCAAATTAGGTACAATACAGGTACAAATTAAACGTGTGCACACACACACACACACGCACACAGGAAGGACTTTGGCAGCATGCTCTTGGCTCCTGTGGCGTTGTCATATGTGGTGAGAGCAGACAGGACACACACAAAGAACAAGCAACATGTGTTTGTTTTCTGAAAAACACTCGGAAATCACATGCTGTGCACACACACACACACACACACACACACACACACAGTGAGAGCAGCCCATCTGTTGCCTTCACTTGCACTTTTTAAAATTCTGCAAATCATCGTTCCAAGAAAAAGACCAAAAAAAGCAAAACACAGACAAACGGAGATAAACTACGGAAGCCCAGAGAGGTTAAAAATGGTCAAAACACACCACAACAACTTGATCTCAGGTTAAAAGTCCTAAAATCCCAAATTAATAAATTACAAATCAGATGAGCTCTCAGCTGATCGTTAAAGCTTTTGTGGTATTTTTCTTTTAATTTGTGTTTGCAGATAAAAACAGAACACAGAGAAGATCATCAGCTTTTTAAGGAAAACAGATAAAAATGCAAAGAAAGATGAAATTTAAAGTGAAATAACTGTGAAACGCTGGAACTGAAGTGAAAGGAAACAGAGACTCAATCAAACTGGGAGCCAATGAAACAAGGCTAAAGCAGGAGTTATGTGATCACATCAGTTGGCGAGTTAACAGGAAATGGTTCAGTGCGTTAAAGCAGCAGTGTGCAGGATCCAGCGCCACCTGCTGGTGAAGTGTGCAGACTGCAAAATGAGGCAGCGTCTGGTTTGACCCCTCCAGGCTCCTGTAGCTGATGCAACATGGCGGATTGGAAGAAAAGGTGATTTCAGGCGATTAAACAAAAAAACAGAGTTATCAGTTTTATACTCGAGTCTTAAACCCTTCATCTGTGTGTGTCACAGTGAATGGGGTCACTCTGGGTCTTTATAGATGGTTTTAAGTGCAGTTGGTGGAGTGTGTGTGTGTGTGTGTTGGGTAACTAATGGATCCCAGCATGAGGTGTCTTCTCTCCTGCTGTGGCCTCAAGGGTCTGGTGGGGTCCTGGAGGGGGGCTCAGCTCTGAGAGGTCCCCCACCTTGAAGCCTGACCTCCAGCTCTAATGAGGCATCATGTCAACGCCCCCCCGCCGTGCAGCCCCCCAGGAGAGGAGACGTGATGCAGCAGCACAGAGAGTGGCATCCTGCCTCCATCTGCAGCCGACAGTCTGAGGCTTCTGCGCCGACAGCAGCTATTTCCTGCGTTGTTGGGGCTGTTATGTAATAATCCTGTAATATCTGCAGCTCCTGAGCTGCTGAGTCCGCCAAGAGCCTCGACGGAGAAATGTTAAAATGTCTCCCGGAGAGGAGGGAGCACTAAGAGCATGCCGCGCTCTGCAGCATTAAAAGCACCTTCAAACCGAGAGTTTGTGAAGGACGTTCAGCAGAGACCAGTGATTAGTCAGTCACATGTTGATCGTCATCAGTGTGCAGGTTCCCAGCAGTTTGTGTTCAGTCATCAGTCGATTTCAGAAAGCTGCACCAACACAGTCAGGGCTCCACGCCGCTCCACGCCACTCCACGCCGATTTTGTGTGTATTTATTGCTAAATACGCCCACAGCGCTTTAAACTGATCAGCACTGGACCGGTTTCAACAACATTTACACACCAGAACAGGAGGAAACAGAGTGGAGGTGGAGAAACACTGAATTTCTATTTAATCCTAATTAGAAATTGTAGAAATAAACAAATTCAGCTTTAAATGATGCAATAATTAACCTGTTTGACGTTGTTCTCTTCTTGTTTAATCTTAAATCTTTCATTTTTAACGTCTGCAGACGTTTTTAGGACACAAGGCGAAACAACCTGAAGTCAAACTTCCTGTTTCTGGTCCCGGGGTACGAAACGTCCCGGTCGAGTCTGTGAGTGGCGTCTAAATGTGGATATTGACTGGTTTATGCAACAGGACGGGAGTGGAGCGGCAGCAGAGTGGGAGTCAGAGAGGCTGAGACCCTTCAGCCATGAATCACAACAAACAAACACAAGGAGGAGCTATTTTAAAGCCCCCCCATAAAAAGGATTCAATGGAGGCTTCACACTCCTCCTACTGCATGTTCTGCTGCTGCCTGAGTCCGCCTCAGCCTCCCACACACACACACACACACACACACACACACACACACACACACACAGGTTCTCTGATGGTTCGAGTGTGTGTGTGTGTGTGTGTGTGTGTAGGTGTGTACTCAGCTTCACCTGCATATCTATTTTGAAACAAGCACCCCTTGAAAAGCCTCCACACACCCTCAGCTCAGATGAAACCAACTATAGAAACACAACAAACTCACAGCTCCTCCTCAGGAACGCTGCTGCGGCTGCGGCTGCGGCTGCGGCTGCGGCTGCGGCCGTGGCTGCGGCTGCTGCTGTGGCTGCTGCAGCTGCTTTGTTGTTTTGTTGCTGTTCTGATGCGAAGCATCATGGGAAATCAGATGCTTTAATCTTTATTCCAGATTAAATGTTTTATGAAGGCAGGTTTGTCCGAGTTCCTGCGCCCAGATCTGCAGATTTTCAGCAGAGACTGAGATAAAATGCTCATCTTTTACTTTAAAGTTTGATTTTTTATATAAAATACTTTTAATAAATTGTGTTTAATATGTTTTATTAACATCTGATTAGATAGAAACCAACCTGAATTACGACTAAGGACATTCAATTCATGTTTTATGCAACATACATTAAACTGAGCCTTAATAGGGCTGATCACATAACTGATGATGCAACAGGAACTCTGCAGCTGATTGGTTGAGATTGACACTGGTGACCCAGCCACAGGTGTGACTCACCTGCTTCACCTTGTTGAGCTCCTCCTCCATCTGATGGTGAACTCTCTTCGACTCGACCAGCTGCTCCTGAACAACAGAGGAGGCAACAAACAGGAAGTAAACAAACATGTGCGTCAGTAAACAGGAGGTATCACACACACACACACACACACACACACACACACACACACCAGAGTAAACAGGGAGTTCACACACATACCTGCAGCCTCTTGATCTCCCTCAGAGCCTCGATGTGCTCCTTCCTCAGTCTCTCCATCTCCTCCAGGTCCTCTGAGTCAGACAGAGACGGCTGCACACAC
>WARS01004436.1:0-41378 GCA_008933995.1 Datnioides undecimradiatus
GAGCATTGAAGCTGAGTCTCTGCTTTAATACAGTGATGTGTTTCAGAAAGCAGCTTCTGACCTTTGCAGAGTCACATCGCTGCTGAGTCGCTGCTCAGTCACAGAGAGAAGCTGTTTCACTCACACACTCACTGATCAGACACACACTGATCAGCTGACACACTGATCAGCTGACACACTGATCAGCACTGATCTCAAATTGTCTGCAGGTGTGTTTCACCTGAGTTTGGTGCGTGTCAGGATGCTCCGGGCCTCCTCGTACGTCACTCCGATCAGAGACTCTTTGTTGATGGAAACCAGCTGATCTCCGACCTGCAGCCTGCCGTCCTGAAACAGGAACAGGAAAATTAGATTATCCAGTGGAGTAAAGACACACAATGAAACTATCTCCCACTCTGGATTATTTTTGTTTGTCTGGTAAAAAAGCAATAAATACAGTAAAACATAATCAATAATGCAACGGAGCTGCTTTGTTTTGGTTTTAACATAAACGTGGGTGTCGTCTGCATATCATTAATTAATTAATGTGTCCAGAGCTGCAGTCATGAAGAATTTGACATCCTTTAATACCTTAAACTCAGTTTTGTGGATTTCAACTTTGCCTGAAAGATTTATTTTTAAGTTTTGCACTTTCCATGCTTTTATTTTGAAGAACCATTGTCTACAGCACAGTCCCGTGACCTATGATGTTGACATTGACTATGAAGTCTTGGCTTTGCACTGTGAAGCTGCAGAGGTCACAGGATCCTGACTCATGTTTCGCTGCATGTTGGAGCTTTAAGACGAGTCCCTGATGAAACCGTCCCACCACAAAGTCCCAGCTGCTGCTGTTCTGGAGCTTTCAATCATTTGACATGGTCTTCTTCAGAAACATGAATCAGTCTTTGTCTCAAAGGAGCGACTCAAAGTCTGGTTCTCAGCAAAAAGTCAAGTAATGTACAGGAAATCCTGTTTTTACAAATACAAAAAAACTATAATTTCATGATAAACTCAGATTTATGATGTGAAGTCTGATCGTTCCTGTTTTTATTATCAGGCCTTCACTATTCTTCTTCTTCTTCCTCTTCTTCTTCTTATTATTATTGAGACTTCATGCTGAATGAGCCTGAATTCAGTCAAACTCTGACCTGATGGCCATGTTTTCGCCCACCATCTTTATATTTTATTGTATTGTTTGTTTGTTTGCATTCAACAAAACCATAAATTAAGTTTTAAATGAACCCTTCTGACTGAAATCAGCTGATTATATGTTAATTACATGTATTTAATCTCTGTGTGTGGCCACTGACCTTCTGACAGTCTCCTCCAGGCACTATTTCCTGAATGAACACCATTGGTCCTTCTGCGCGGTTGGCTCCGCCCTTGATGACGAGCCCCAGGCCTGTTCCTTTGGCAACGCATATCAACTGAATGACACTGTCACTGGGGAGAGAACCAGGGGGGCGGTCAGGACGACACCAAGCGAGATTAAAACCCACAAAGCCAAGCCGCCGCTCACATTCAATCCCACTGTGACATAATCTCTCCTCCGCCTCCACCTCTCTCTGTTCCCACACTCCTGTGTGAAATTGCTAAAGATGCTTTCCACTATTTTTAGCTGCTGCTGGTGTTCCCATGCTGCAGAAACACATTTAACAGTTTATGTAACCACTTTTATTTTAAAAGAAACACCTTCACGGAGATGCTCTTCACCTCTTCTGTGAGCGTAAAGGAAGCTGCACAATAACCAGCAGAGATTTAAACCTTTAATCTGCAGCAGGTTTTATTTTAACGTCTCTTTTCCTGCATTTAGAAGTTTTAATCTCCATAAAACAGCGTCACATATTAATAATAGATTAATAACAGAACTGTGATCTTGACGTTCCTGAGCCGATTAACTGAGGTTTGCATCTGTTTGACAATGCAGTCCTGCAAAACACAATTTGCTTTGTTATTCTGTTTTGTAAAAGGTTGAGATTCAAAATCTAAACTGAAAACAATCCATTTTCAGTCATCGACAGCTCTGATTGGCTACAATCCTGTCAGCACATAACAGCTAGCCAATCAGCTAACGGTGTTTCATTTGAGTGTGTTTAAAATGAAAATGTCTGATTAATTTTCAGATTATTCACAATCCACTGACAGTTTGAGATTAATTAATTATATTCTACTATAAATTTCATAAAATCAAAAAAATGGCCTTTTTTTAATTGATAATTTTCTCTATGATCAAATCTCTGATGCCTGATTTGAGGATTAGCAGAGCGGCGTCTGTCCTGGCTGAGATCTGCTGCAGCGTACCTGAAGGCGTGCGTGGGCATGGGCACGGTGTAGGTGGGGTTGGCAGTATAAGGGGGGGCGTGGGTGTAGGCGGTGACCCCCTCTTTAGGGCTGAGGAGCTGGGGGCTCTCTGATCTGGAGGAGGAGGAGGAGGAGGCCGTGTCCGTCAGCTTCCCTGATCAGAGATGAGAGAAGAAGAAGAGCGGAGAGGTGAGCAGGAAGAGGTGGGACAGAAGAAGAGAGAGGGAAATAGAAAGAGGAGTGGGAGGAGGAGGAGGGAGGTGGATGAGGGAGGAGGGAGGGAAGAAGGAGGGAGAAGAGCGAGCAGCTCAGGTTTTATAATGTTTCACTCTGAAATGCTTCAGGACCAGAGAGGACGCTCTGTTTGTGAAGAGGCTGATCCATTTGAGTTCAGGAGACATTTAAGGGTTAAAGGTCCTGCACCTGAACACCTCAGGTGGATCAGAGCCACACACCTGTCGTCCATCCAGGTGTTTTCATGCACAAACTGCAGCTGCATTCAGAAACGTCTGCTGCACACTACAGACACACACAGCACGCAGTGTAACGCAGTCCAAACATCTTTGTTGTTTATCGGAAACTGAAGCATTTTGTTTTATTTTTATTTTCTGTACATTTTATTTTGTAAATTTCACTTTTATATTATTTCGTTTGCGCTTTGCATTGTGGGATCCATTAGGAGGGGCCGGCTGGTCAGATGCATCCTCAGTCAGATGTTTTTGCAAACTGCAGATTTTGCTCTTGTTTGCATGCTACATGCTACATTTTGGCTAAGACAGTACAAACTGCTGGTATCACAGGCGTCTTTGAATGCAACATAGATTTGATTGACAGCTCTCTCGTGCTCCCATTGGTTTATTGGCACCTCAATGGGGGCGGGGCTTATTGCTATGTGACATCACATCATTGTCAGCACAGCTCCACCCACCCCAGGTGTGATCACTGGAAACACCTGGACACTCAGCTGCAGGTGAGTCGACTGGCACAGGTGATTCCTATTGGCTGTTCATGGTCAGGTGACTCCTGCAGAGTCTGATGGCAGGTGCTCAGGTGAGTGTTCAGCTTGGGGGGGGGGTCCTCACAGCAGTTATTGTACCGTACCTCTGTGTGTGTGTGTGTTTTACCTGTGGAGAGCTGAGTGGGAGAGATTCGTCCTGAAGCTGTGACGTTGTTGGAGCCGTACTTCTCCATCAGCTCAGCAAACTCCCTCCTGAAGGACACACACACACGCACGCACACACACACACACACACACACACACACATAAGTGTGTTGTTTAAATTTGACTTTCTGAAACCTGAACAGTCAAATTTGATGAATGACTGAGGAAGTATTGAAGAAGAACTAATTATCTACTATAATATAACTGAGTATATGAAGTTTTATTCAGAGGATGTCTGAAGTCTATTAACTCACAAACACTGACTGGATCAGTTTAATGAAGGATGTTTCTCTGGTTGTGAAAATGAAGTTTCTGTGTTTATCTGCATTTCCCGCCTGCAGCCCAGCACATGAGCTGCAGGTTTGCTGAGCGCTGCAGATCTGTGAGTGTTTGTCTCCCTCACATGGACGCAGAGGAAACCTGACGGCTCGCTCTGACATCATTGTCTGATCCAGGAGCTTTTTAACCATCAGAGTCAGAGCTTCACCTGACAGGTCAGGAAGTCGTGATGTGTTCATGGTGACACTGACTGAGATGAATATGTTTGATTATGTAACTTAGATTTAAAGTAAAACTAATAAAACCCAGGACAGTGTCAGCAGCTTGATAAACTGACACTGGATCAGCTGTAAGACACATTTCTGTGTGTCAGCAGCTTGATAAACTGACTCTGGATCAGCTGTAAGACACATTTCTGTGGCTTACAGCTCCATAAACTGACTCTGATCAGCTGTGTTATCACATTTCTGTGTGTCAGCAGCTTGGATAAACTGATTCTGATCAGCTGTATGATTACATTTCTGTGTGTCAGCAGTTTGATAAACTGATTCCTGGATCAGCTGTAAGCATCAGCATTTTCTGTGTGTCAGCAGCTCCATAAATCGATTCTGGATCAGCTGTATGACACATTTCTGTGTGTCAGCAGCCTCGATAAACCTGGATCAGCTGTAAGACACATTTCTGTGCTCCTCTTTTCCAGCCGCTGCTTGTTTTAACTCTGTATCTGAAGCAGATGAAGGATTTCAGTCGCCGGACGCCTGGATTCGAAGTTATCAGAGAAACAAGGCTGAGCAAACGTTAGCAGCAGCTCGGCTCGCCGCCCCTCCAGGACGTCCCGTGTGCGGCCGACAGCGTGGGAGAAACAGTGGTTTTTAAGGTGGAACTGCTTTATTCAGTGTTTCTCTGGGTTTGAGTCAGATCGACAGGTGAGGCTCCAGACAAACCTCCTTTGCATCATCAGAGCGCTGACAAGGATACAAACATGCTCATGTTGTTGTCACACACTGGAATCATGCTGTGTTGAAGAAGACTTAAGGAGTGACTGAGATCATGAACTTGTTAGACAAACGTTACTGAGGCCACAACTCAGGCAGTGGAGTCGCTCCCTGCTGGTCATTAGAGAGACTGCAGGTTTGAAGCTGAGGTCACTGTTCTTACTTAAATCATGCTGTCTACCCTCTGTGTGGCGGCCATCTTGGCTCAATCAGTGCAAGTTGTCAGCTGTTTCCTGCCACAGACAAACTGAATCTGCTCTGAGTTAAAATCCAACAGTGACTGTCGACGATATTTGTCAATGTTTCTGATTAAAAACATAAATCCACCTGAAAACTCATTTTACATTGTCTAATGAAGGGATCTCTGGATTTAACGATTGCTGGAGCTGCGAACGAGACCTTTTTGTTGCTTTTGTCGTGACTTTCCTGATGAATTAGGACTGAACTCCTGCAAAGTGATGTCTTTGTTCTCCTGAATTCATCAAACCCCAGACTTTTTGTGTCTGAACAGCAGCTTAAAAATGACATAAACCTCCAGAAGTTCCCAGCTCGATCCGCTTTGACACAACTCGAGTCAATGAGCTTAGGCTCCAGGTTTGTTTTTCTGTTTTTTTATTATCCGGTGAACCTGTGAGGACACCAGAACCAAATCCCCACTGCAGGATTTCATCAAGCTGTCCCGGCTGTGACCCGCTCCCTGGCAGCTGCACACAATAACCATAATTTGTTTTAAGTGTGAAACGAATCGCGGCAACAATCGAGGTCGAGCTCTGAGGTGAAAACCTGACGTGTTGGCACAAAGCTGCTTTCACACACACACACACACACACACACTCTGAGCCGTCTCATCACCGTCTCCTCCTCCTGCTCAGTTTCACTCAAACAAACTCAGACTTTAATGTTTTTCTTCAAACCAGTTGGTGAAGCTGGAAACGACCGACCTCGACAGTCAGGATGAACCATGTGACCAGTTAAACAAGAGGAGCGGGAACTGAAGGACAGGTCGACTCATCAGAGGTCAAACGTGTGTGTGTCTGAACGTTAAAATACACTTTTCACATTTAAATCCACGACAGAGCCAAAGAAACAGACGGAAAATCTGGTTAAAAAGTGGAATTTATCCATTTTTCTAGGTGGATGATGTAACTGCCTGCAGGTCATGATTAATGTCCTTTCCTGTTTAACGTGGACCTCAGAGGTCAAACGTGTTACTGAGCTGACTGCTGCACTGTGGAGGCCGTGGGTGTGTTCGGCAGCAGCAGAAGAAGATCAACACCTGTCAGTAACATTTCATGATTTCACCATTTAAACATGGAAATAACTTTCACTGAGACTCCGACTCACTCTCAGGCTGCAGCTGCTGATCGTCTGATCAGCGTCATCTGACTGTGACTGTCAGGATGTCAGGTGAAGCGGTCAGAGACGTCCTGAAAGGCGCAGCTGCATCATCACTGGATATACTTCATACTGTGCTCAGGCAGAGCGGGCTGCTCAGCTCATCAGTGTGAAGTCGCAGGCGACGGCTGCAGCGTGGTTCGGTGGCCGCCTGCTGCTGGTTCTGCTGATCTCGGCGCCGCTCTGCGTCACTGATCAGCCAGGCTGCTTTTGTCCTGAGCTGACGCCCCGCGGACGGACAGCGGCGTGTCCTTATTGTGTCACTGCGAGTTTGCTGTGACAGGGCAAGCTGACGGGGGAAAGCACGGGGGGACGGCAGAGTGCCAGGTCGGTTTACCTCCTGCTGCTGAGCTGCAGGATGCAGCGTTAGAGAGGCAAGAAGAGCTGCTTCTCCTCTGATCTGAGAACAGTAAAGACTCTTTTATAGCTGTTAAATATACCTGACGATCAGTTCTGCACAGCTGCAATGGTTTCTTATATTCTTGCACAGATGTTGGGTTAATCTGAGGAACTGATTATTAGTTAATTAGTTTATTAAAGAAGCAACAACTTCAGTTTTATGAACTTAAATCAGTCGTTCAGCTTCACTGAGTCAGAGACAGTGTGTGGTGATGTGTTGCTGTGACTCCAGAGTCTCTGCAGAGCATTGAAGGTGAGTCTCTGCTTTAATACAGTGATGTGTTGCTGTGACTCCAGAGTCTCTGCAGAGCATTGAAGCTGAGTCTCTGCTTTAATACAGTGATGTGTTTCAGAAAGCAGCTTCTGACCTTTGCAGAGTCACATCGCTGCTGAGTCACTGCTCAGTCACAGAGAGAAGCTCTGTTTCACTCACACACTCACTGATCAGACACACACTGATCAGCTGATGATCAGGATCAATAATGTTTAAATAAATAATTAATAGCATTGTTTTGGCTCCTGCCTGTGATGTAACTCGAGGCTGTGACATCACAGCAAGGTTTTACTTGTCTCACCTGGATTCATCGTCTCTGGTGATCAGCAGCGACATGTGATTAGAGAGTGAGGCTGTCCTCAGGATCTCCACTGCCCTGTCAGGACACAGGACACATCACCGGCAGGTCAACAGCCTGACAACAGTCTGACAACACCCTGACAGTCTGACAACAGCCTGACAACAGTCAAACAACAGTCATACAACAGTCTGGCAACAGTCAAACAACAGCCTGACAACAGTCTGACAAGAGTGAAACAACAGTCTGACAATAGTCTGACAACAGTCAAACAACAGTCTGACAAGAGTCAAACAACAGCCTGACAATAGTCTGACAACAGTGAAACAACAGTCTGACAATAGTCTGACAACAGTCAAACAATAGTCTGACAACAGTGAAACAACAGTCTGACAACAGCCTGACAATAGTCTGACAACAATCAAACAACAGTCTGACAACACCCTGACGAGCTGGGATCAGTCCGACCTGATGGTGGTGCCAGAGGAAGGTTATTAAAACTCTTCCTGATGAACCTGAAGCTCCTTCACTGTCTGAAAACTGTGGAGGTCTTTCACACAGAACTGTCAGTGTCACAACGAGGACGAGACAAACATGTCGTCTGAGACGCAAAACGTGAAACTAAAGTCATCCTGTCAACACGACAGACAAAACGAAGCCCAGGACAGTCAGTCAGGTCTGAGTCTGGACAACAGGCAGACAGACAGGCAGAGAGACAGACAGACAGATAGGCAGAGAGACAGACAGACAGACAGGCAGAGAGACAGGCAGGTTTCCATGGAAACCAGGGAAATCAAATCACCTTTTACCTTAAAATATCTCTACACACACACACGCACACACACAGATAAACTGCAGATACAGCACCTGTCAGGCTCACCTCTCATTGGTCACTCCTATCAGACTGATGTTATTGACATCCAAAATCAGGTCACCTGACTTAAGCCGACCTGGAACAGACAGACAGACGGTGAGGAAGGATAACAACAACAACAACAACAACAACAACAACTGTCTGTAGGTAAAAGACAACAAGACAAACAGACTTCGTACCGTCCAGAGCTGCCAGCCCGCCGCCCACCACCCGCTTGATGTAGATGCCAAACTCTTCCCCTGTCAGCTCTCGGTAACCTCCGATGATCTTCACACCTGCACACAAACAAAAACAAAGTAAAACAAACGATGTGTTGATGCTTGTGACACTGCCGTCCGTCTCTCACAGGCGTTCAGAGACACATGACACCACATTAACAACGATTCACAGGTCAGACGGGTCAGCAGCAGCATGCTCACCGAGTCCCTTCTTGCAGTCGCTGAACTCCAGCCTCTGTACAGCGCGGTTGATGCCATGCGGGCCCATGATCGTCCTGGCAACAAGCAAAAACACAACAGACTCAAAAACATATCAACATCCTGCCTCGTCCAAAGCCTCTCTCTCTCTCCTCGCTGCTCTGCTGCACAAAATAATCAAATCATCACAGGATTTTGTCATTTTCTCCCCACTCCCTTCCTCCTCCCCTCCTCCCTCCTCCCCCCGGACACATCCTGACCAATAAAATCTGCCGCCTCCGCCTCTTCAGCGGCAGGACGGCTGAACTGGAGCGGTGACCTGGATGTTAGGAAGCCCCAACACACAAACGATGATGAGAGACAATCAAAGGAGCATCATCGAGCAAGTATCATGTCCACAACAGTCCCTGAGCATGTGAGTGTGAGTGTGAGCATGTGAGTGTGTGTGTGTGTGTGAGAGAGTGTGTGTGCAGAGAGATTTGTGGGCGTACAGGTTCAGATTGCACAGGTTCCTCAGACGTGGTTAATATGATCCTGCTGTCTGCTGGTCCCGTCCCGAGGCTCAGCGTCACAGCAGGGTGTGTGTGTGTGTGTGTGTGTGTGTATGTGTGTGTGGACTGACTGACTCCGCAGGGCCGACCCGACTGGTTTCAGGAGCCCTGAGCAGAGTGTGAGTCCCCTCAGAGCCTCGTGAAGTCGCCCTGCCTCGCTCTCTGTTTGACAGATTTGCAGCTTTAGAGTTTAAACTTCAGCCAAACGTCTCCGATCAGGAGCAAACATCTGCTGCAGCTGTGACCTGACCTGAGCCGAGTTAGCTGAGTCGCTAACTCGTTTACTGGTTTCAGGACTGGATCAGGTTTGGATCACAGATCTCTGCACCACACGGTAAAGAGGTCGCCACATTTGACATTAAATGACACAACTTCACACTTTCAGATGACGTGCAGGTGATACTCAAATCACTCCTGTTAACCTGTGGAGAGCAGATCGTCATGGTAACCAGACTGTGACAACTTCCTGTGATGATTCTCATTTAGTGTAAGAAACAAAACTACCCGGTCGGCTTGAGAAGAGCTCAGGGTTTGAGTTGAAATAAGCAGATTAAGTTTATTGATGCATGTTAAACTGAATCATAATTAACTGTGAACACCTCCACACCTGAAGTCACCACGCCTGATGTGATGTTCAGGACTGAGGTGTCATGCACCATTTAAAAGGGTAATATTGTATTATTAGTCTGCAGAAGCATTCAGGGTCTGTTGAGCTGTGAGGCTGTTATCAGCTCACATATACTGTGTGTTACATAAGAGATAATGTACAGTGAAGTGAAGGTCACCCTGAGCTGTGCAGAGGCTTAGTTTGAAATAACTTTATCATATAGCAACATATTCCCTTTGTTGATTCAGTTTGTTGCAAAATGTGGTTTAAAGAACTTTAATCAACACATTTAGTGAAAGGCTTCAGTCTGCTTCCATACTCCCTCACTCCCTGCACCTGGTGGAGCTCTGCTTCTCCATCAGGACACACAGCACTGAGAACACACACAGTGTTTTAGCTGCAGCAACACAATCGCTGCTCTGCACCCGCCCTGCTGCTGCACCTGCAGACACACACTTCTTCTTCTTCTTCTCCTTCTTCTTCTCCACAGTGACGGTGCAGCTGAAGGGTCTCTGCTCTGACACAGTGGAGGATGAGCTGCAGATGGAGCTGCACAAGGTCACAGAGCAGGACTTCAGGGAGAGATCAGAGCGTGGCAGGAGCTCTGGGAGCAGAGCATCACTGCACAAGGTCACTACTCTGCAGGACGTTTACAGCAGGGACAGTCGCTGCACCTTGTTTGAACTGGCTCCACCTGAAGCTGCTGCAACATGCTGTAACATTGATGCATCAGTTGCAGCTGATTTGAGTCACTTTTATAAATTAAACTTCTCATATTCTTTATTTAACTCTAAGTAGAATTTAAAACACAGGACTGTAAATGAGTACTTTCATATTTTGGTATCTTGATACTTTTACTCGAGTATTTCCTCCAGCAGCTCAGAAGGCAGCTGAGGCTGCTCTGAAACAGACCGGAGGATGACTCGATGGACTCAGGGTTAAGACATACTGACACACAGACCTGAGACCTGCAGCCACACATCAGGATTTGACTCATTTAGATCCTGAGTCACGAAGGCTGATTCACTGACGGCTCTGGATCAATGTGGGAAATCAATCAGAGATTTGTGGCTTTAACCAGAATCCGTTCATCACTGATCCTTGCTGAGTTTTTCCTTGTTTTGCACAATAAATGTTGTTTTTCAGCCAACAGCAGCAGCGCTCTGAGCTGACGACAACACGCAGCAAAACCAACTGCTGGGACATGAGGGAGCAATTAAACTGATCACTTAATACCTGATAATCTGCATTACCTGCTGCAAGCGATTAACATCACACACAACCGAGCTGCCGGGGGGCGCGCACACACACACAATAACGCCAGTGCAGAGTCACCGGGCCGTATGAACCAACACTCACCAGCTCCTGTCGCTGAGGTTTTAAACCTGCACCACAGAGGAAGAGCGGGCTTCCTCGCAGACACAGAGTTCATGTCATAGGTTTCCCAGGTTGCACAGGCAGATCCTCACTCGGGCCTCTCGCTGTTCCTAAATCCTGGCTTAAGACTAAAGGTGACCGGGATGTTTCAGACAAAGTCCCCCAGCTCTGGGACTCCCTACCTGATGATCACTGCAGAACCACTCACATTATCATTAAGCAAACTGAGCAGACTTTTATCAGGAAGCCATATTGTTTCTATTTTGGAGATAAACTATAATTTCTAAAACATAAAAGTCTTGTTTTTTTGTTTAAAATTTTTTCTGGGGGTTTGCAAAGGTGCCGTTAATCCCAAACACACAAAGCAAATCTGAAAATACCAAATATTTGCAGGGTGAAATGTATTTTAGAGAAGAGGAACTGTTCACATGCTCGGTCTCTTCCTGCCCCTCAGAAACAGGACGCCACAACAGAGGTAAACACCGGGAGAGGCGTCCCTGCGGTGCAGCGCCGCAGATGTTCTCGCAGCGCTGCGGCGGCACTGATGGATCCACATGCTGACAGTTTGTCAGGATGTCGTGTGGTTAACAGACGCTGCTGCGGCTTCAAACGGGATCACCGTTTGATCGGATGAGAGCAGATCAATCGTCACTGAGCTAATTCAGGAAACGTCACTCACGTAGTACATTTACAAGTACATTTACTTGAGTATGACTTTCAGGTGCTTCTGCTCCACCACATTTCAGAGGGAATACTGTGCTTTTTACTCCATTACATTTAATTTACTATAGTTACTTTGCGGATTCAGATCATTCACAGTAAACATGACTCTGTTGTTATTGAACATAAAGTGGCTGCGAACATCAACAACTTTATGAGCTGAGACATTAAATCAAGCCTTAATGCATCAGTAAAGGAAGAGAACTGTGATGTTTGGTAATTAAGGTGTGTTTTGATGTAAATAGTGTGAATTTCACAAACAACTAAAGATAGAGCTCTCAGGGTTTGACCACATGACTTTAAGGGCTTTAATCAATATTTCAATAATCAATAATAAAATCCTTTTGCAGCGCTTTTATGTTTCCTTTTGATTGTGTAAAATCTGAATGTTCAGTTTGACAATAGACCAGAAAGAAAATCAGTAAACTGCAGAACGTTTGACTTTTTTGCTAAATAATTAAATTAAACTAAACGTTTGATCATTTATTAATGTTGTTGTTTCAGCTTTGCACAGTAAGGATAAAGTCTCAGAGGTTCCTGAGAAGTTAACATTTTGCAGAAACAACATTTTAAACCAACAGCAGCTGCAGCCTGAAGAGAAAATATGTATATTTCAGTCAAAAGTACAAAATGTCCCTGTGAAATCTGGAGAAAGAAGAAAGTCTCAAAAATACAAATACCTGAGCTGCTGAATGAGCTGGATTTAATTTGCTGTTGTTATTTTTAAAATGTTGTTATTTTCCTTTAAAACAGCACTGACATGCATGACCCAGAAGTGCGCACATGCATGTGGACTTAAAGTCGGAGGCATCTGCTGGTGAACAGGCTGTAAACCTGTTTCACCTCTGAAGTCTGTGACCCACATGAACTGCTGCAGCAGCCGGAGACCGAGGACGAGGCAGGACGACAAACGCTGTAAACCACCTTAAGGAGCTAAGTTTTTAAAAAAAGGAGAGAAGGAAGGAAGGAGGGAAGGAGGGAAGGAAGGGAGGAGCACAGAGGGAATTAGCTTACCAGTAGAGTAAAGACAGCCCATCAAATCGCTCCGCGTCCTGAGGGAGTAATGGCATCGCACGACGGTCTGATGCAAAAAACAACCAACCAATCACACTCACACACACACTCACACACGCACACACACACACACACACACACACACGCACTCACATGCAAAAGTGTTCCGCCTCCATCAGGCAGCAGCGGGTGGTTCGGAGGAGGAGACAGGATGAGAAGAGACGGCGGCGGCGGTTCAAACGAGGTCGGTGTGTGTGACCGGAGAGGAGAGGAGAGGGATGGAAATCCGCCTAGACAGGGAGAGACACACGCTTACCTTTACTCACTAATCCATGCTGATACCCGTCCGTCTCTCACGCACACACACACGTGTGCGCACACACACACACACACACACACACACACACACACACACACACACCATGAGCACATGTGCACACAAGCCCTGCAGAAGATGAAACTTTAAAGGCAACATTTCCTGAAGACGTTTCCTTTCTTCAGCTGAAAGATTAGAGTATTATAGCTAAGAACACTGCGAGGAGCTTAAATGTTTAAACGTTGCTGCTTTGGAGTCTCACAGATGCATTTTGGGAAGACACATTACCTGTAAACACTGCGAACACAGCTCGAGGACTCTGCAGTGATGCTTCTTTTCTCTGAGGAGCAAGCGGTGCACGTGGATTGAAATTCAAATTTTATCTGAAGGAGAAAACAAAAGAGCATGAATCACCACAGGAAAGTGTTTGAGATTACACAGACAGAAGGAAGGAAGGAAGGAAGGATAGAAGGGGAAGAGGAAGGAGGGAGGAAAGGAGGCGAGAAGTGAGAGCTGCCTCAGCTTCTAGTCAGAGATGTTTTGACCCACTCTTAAAGAAATATTTCAGGCTTTTAAAGTGAGGTTGCATGAGGTGGCTTCTATACAGTCAGTGTATTCGCTGCAGGAGATGGTGGTGGTAATGTAGGCTGTGTGTGTGTGGGGCAGCTTTCAGTTCCCTCTTCAGACTCCACCAGACTCCACCAGCAGTTGCTGGTCTACAGCTGCTTTAATCCTTATTTTGTTTGATTGACTGTGACACTTCAGTGAATCCGAGCAAACTCTTGAAATCACTGATTTCCCCCACTGACACAAAAACTGAGTCGACTGAGGCAGTGGTGGACCAGCAACTCCAGAGGTGCCTGAGCTAAGATGACTGGGTGAAATGGAGTCTTATAAATACATTAATACATTATTATAATATTTAAAAGCAAAAGTCGATGATCTTCACATTTCTGAAGCTGAAACCATCAAACAGTTCGGCTACTTGTTTCACTGTTCGGTCAATTTATGATGAAACACTTTTGAGAACTTTGGACATTTTGTTTGCAGAAATCTAAATATGTACGGCAACTAAATCTAAATGCAGGAAGATAGAAAGTTAAATATTTCACTCTGGTTAAACTTGGAGGAGTATTGGAAAGCTATTTTTGAGGCTCTCTCGACAGTATTAAGTGTTAAATTCAGCTAGACCCTATAAAGTTGCTGTGGGGTTGTTCCTGAGGTCATACAGCTTCCTGTGGCAGGGCAGAAGGTCGTGGCCTTTACTAGTATTCTGGCTCGCTGTTAATTCATCTGAGGTGGAAGGATGCTGCCCCACTCTCAGTTTCTCACTGGATAAAAGATGTGTTGATTAATCTGAAACTTGAAAAACTCAGATGTACACTGTGTGGCTCTGAAGATAAGTTTCTTAAAATATGGAGACCTTTTTTTAGTTCTTTGACAAACCCTCCTTACAGGTACAGGAACAAATAATGGGATGGTTATGGTTTGACCCATGACACATTTGTGATATTGCCTCTGTATGGTCGTTAATGATACATCAGATTATTATATCTTTTACTGTGTATATCTAATGGAAGGTGTCACACCGCGGTGAGTTTTGTTTCGTCCAGGTTTTGTGTCTTGTCTCTTTCTGTTTTATTTTGAAAAGTAACTCTCCTCTCGTTTCAGGTCACTTGCCCTTCCTAATGTGTCACCTGTCTGATTGTCTTCCTCTTGAGAGTGATTTTATGTTTATAGATTTCATGGATTAGAATTTGTTTTCTAGATAGATTAGTTTGAGCTGATTAGTTTTTTTCCCTCCTTAGGTGAGTGGTTTTGTTTTCTTTAGTGTAGTAGATCCTCCATTCTTTTAAGGAGTGAAGTTTATTTTGTTCTTTTATATAGTGTTAGGTTTTTCCTCCAGTCGGAGCGTTTTCTGCTGTTCTCTTGGAGTGAGTTCTTGTTTAAGTTTTGTAGCCTTTTTATTCTTTGCCTATTGTTTTGTAAATTTTGATAGCCACGTGGCTTCCTCTAGAGAAGGTGCGTGTATGATAAATTTCATAGCCCTGCTTCTTTGGTCACTCTGTCAAGAGAAGTTTGAGAAACTGCAATAAACTCTGCGTTTGCTGTCACTTGTTTCTGCTTCTGAGTCCTGTTTTGAGTCCTGGTCTGACAGAAGGTGCACATAGTGCTTGCAAAGGTTGTAAGACAGCAGGGGTTAGGGGGTGTTCGAGGTGGGATGGGAATTCTGTTTCTTGTTGTTTTTTTGCTTTTGTAAGTGTGTAAATTTTGGAAATTGTTAATAAAAATACTTTGGAAACAAAAAGTAAAATATTTCTCTCTGAGATGCAGAAATGAAACCTCACATCTGAGTACAGTACCTCAGCAAATGTCCCTGTCCATCACCTCTTCTAGCAACGCCCTGGACAGACAACTGCGTAGAAACCCCTGAGCAACCACCCAATTGTGTCAGAAAAAACCTGAAACTTGAGAAAAAGAGAATAATATAGAGCTGTAATGTACCATATTGTACTTCAGCTATGGAAAATAACAATATGCTGATGCATCATCCTGAAGAGCAAAGACGGCAATCTTGTGATTTCAAAACTTCCTCAAGAGTTTGTACGTTTGTCCTCGCCAATTTCTGCACTATTATTTGCTAAATGTCAGTCACTGTTTGACCTGCTGTGTCTCTGCGGTGACGCATCAAACTCAAGGAGGGCGGGTGGGAAGATGACAGGAAGCGCTTGACCCAGAAAAGCAAATGCTAACAAACACACAGTGCTTTCATTTGGTCTTTTATCTGTGTTGTCTTATTGATTAAAGTAATCATTAAATATTTAAAGCATTCTAATATTTCATGTATCTTAATCAGTTGCTAAGCTATCATACAGATAGAAACATTTGCCAAGGCACAAAACATTTTTATTCTTTTCAAATTAATGTATTGGCTTTTTAAAAGGGCCAAAATGGCCATAAAACCCATACTGTCACTCACCTCTTTAATGTACATGCAGCACACTTTGGGTTTCCTCTGCGCAAGTTTTCAGACTTGTCTTTGCTGAACGATCTAAAAGTGAATGGAAGTTATTTCATGTTGTTCTAAATAAAATAAAACAGATTTAAGGCTTATAGCAGCTTATAGGAGCTAACATTAGTGCCATATTAGCATGATGTAGCCATTATGATAAAGGTTAGCTGGTACTTATATTTTGCATTTTTATATTAAATTAGCCACTAACATTTCTGATATTTTGTATTTATTTTAATGTCATCTCAAATTGGGGCTAAAGTTAGTGGCTAAAATTACTGATACTTTGCAAGCTGAACATTAATGAAATTAGCAGCTAGATATAATTTACATTTCACCTGCATGTTAATGGCACAAGTTGTCAGCTAGCTAGCATTGCATACATTTTATAATGTTAGCTTAATCTTTATAGAAACTGTTAGCATGTTGACAGCTGAATGACGGCTAACTTTTTACACTTTAGCTGGATTTTAACCATTTGATACTTCAAACACTAATGATATTTTACATTTTAATGTTGTCCTTTACAAAATCTAAAAGTCCCACAAGTGACTGATATTTTACATTTTAGCTGTATCATAATCTTCTTGATGACTAAAGCTGCTAATGCTAGTGACGGTGGCAGCTAATGCAATTAACCTTTCTGACCCATCATTGGAGCTGAACGTTAGTCTTTATGAAGGCTACATTTAGTGGCTAACATTAATATTAATAATATTATATATTATTTTACTTTTTTTTTGTTGTCCTGATAGCTAATATTCGTAGCTAGCTAATTAACAGATATGAAATGTTAAACTGCATGATGGCTAAAGTCATAAGCTAACGTTTCTGACTTTTCACGTTAACTTAAGTTAGCAGCTAAATGTACTAGCATTTCACTTTACCTTCATATCAGCCTTTGTGTTTTCCCATTAAGTGCAGCAGATTACCTTTTAAATTAAGCAAATTTAGCTTTAGCATTAGCAAAAACAGATTCCATCCTAAACAAAGTTAATAAATTATAAAGTGCAGCTTAACTTGATTTTAGATATGTATCCACACTGCTGTTAATAAAATACTGACTTCAGCTAAACTAATTTTTATTCCTAAATTTAATAAAACTATGACTCAGTGCTGAAAATCCATTATGCTGCTCATCTTCTAAAAATAGTCCTGCACCCTGGGCAAAATGTCTTCACACGGCGTTTCCGACCTTACGTCACCTTTTCTATTTGAACTGCCTGTTCTTGTACCAGTGTGGTAACCGCCTGAGGACAGGGTTGATGAAAGTCGACATCACAGGAACATCCCCCTGACATAAATACACCGACAGAGTTCATAGATCCCTCCATTCCTTCTTCCAACAGTATTTGAATGGTGACAGGTGAGTTCTGAGTGTTAATCTAATTCACTGTGGTGAGTGTGTGAAGGTGCAAAGTGTTGTATAATCTGTGTGTGTTGTGTTATTTGTGGTTATAAAAGGATTTAATAATTAGCTATATCTTCAACAGGAAACCCTGTAACATGTAATGTGCCAAAGTACAGGAAAAGGACATGTCATACAATTTAAATTTTAAAGCATGACTTTGGTTGATGTAGTCACATAGTATTTTCTTAAATGACTTTCTAAAGTTAACAGTTGAAATTTGAAGAATCTTTGGTTTGTAAGACATTTTAACCATTTCATACTTTTAGATAAAAAGTTTTTATTCTTAAAGGATATTACATGCTGGTGTGCGTGCCACTTTCCAATTTTCTCCTCATTTTTCTCAAAATGTCTTACTGAGCTATGGAGAAGTGAAACAAGTTCACCCTCATGTAACACAAAAGCCTGTGTTTGTGTTTGTTTTTTGCACAGATTTCACTCTACACAAAACGGAAGAAGGTTAAAAGAGGAAGTGTCAGATTTCCTGTATTTCTAAACTTTGCTTGGTGTAGTCATATAACTATCCTGCTGCCAATTAGCCAACCACCAAAGCCACAACTGCTTTTTAAAATAAAGATAATAAAAATATTTTCAGTGCCCTATCAAAAATTACCAAAAATGCAAAAACAAAACATAAGCTTCACCACCGTGGTCCCTGGTGGAGGCAGAGGTGGTGGCTGCCCACCGGTTGGTATTCAACTGGAAGGTGTGATCCTGCCCCCAGTCCTCACCATTGATGTCATACTGGGGCTGCTGGGAAACTTAATGGCCCTGTGGATCTTCTGCTTCAAACTGAAATCCTGGAACCCCAACAACCTGTTCCTCTTTAACCTGGTCATAGCCGACTTCATGGCTCTGGTGAGTCTGCCACTGAGGATCGATGCCTTGCTCAGGGGCTACTGGGTGTTTGGAGATGGCATGTGCCGAATCAACCTCTTCCTGATGTTTTCAAACCGCACCGCCAGCATCACACTCATGACTGTGGTGGCCATTTACCGCTATTTTAAGGTGAGGAAATGAGCATGCAAGATACTGACTTCAAAAAAGCTTACTGCACAACATACACCACCCACCGACCTGAGTAAACACCAAAACATCACATGCTGACCTCGACAGAGTGTAAAATCTTGTTAGCTAGCAGAGAAGCTAGAATCGAAATGGGCCAACCCAACCAAGGTCACTGTATAACGCAAATACTGAAGCAAACTCTACTTTTATGTAATAAATAATAGTGCAGAATATGATCAATCAATTACAAATCAGGTGAAGTAAATGTACTTACATTCATCAGTTAGTGTTTTCAAGGTCTCTCATGAACAGTCACATTCAAAATTTTGTTTGTTTGCTGAGTTAAAGCTCAGTTGAAGTGAAGTCAACCAACCCAGATGTATTTCAGAAAGTAAAACGGCACAAGTGTTTGGATGCACATCATACACTGTCAGTGGATGTTGCCCTTAATCCCCTCAAATAAAGTGAAAAGGCGATTTATTAGTCAGTGCTGAACAACAACAGCTTAATCCAATTAATCCAGCACAGGAGTTAACATTCATTTGTCTGTGCGAATTTAAATGAACCCTGTACAAGGATATTTATTGTCTGGTTGGAATGATATGTAAACACTGCAGGGCTGTGACCTTGTGAAGCTATGTTGACCTTTCAGAAATGACTGTATAACATCAGCTCTTACTGATGTAAAATGTTGCTCCATGACTGCGTCTGCAGGTGGTCCACCCTCACCACCGGTTCAACCGTATGACCAAGCGGCAGGCTGCATACGTGTCGGTGTTTGTCTGGATTGTGGTGATCAGCCCGCGCCTTCCCATGCTGGCTTACAACCACATCAAGGGCAGCGGCAACAGAACCCAGTGCTTCTTCTTCACGTCTTACAAAGAGGCCTCACAGGCCATCATCATCCTGGTTGGCATGCACCGGATCCTGACGGTGGTGGAATTCATCATCCCAATGGCCATGTTGCTGTTCTGCTCCATCCGGATTTCCAGATTCCTGAAGGAGCGCCAAGTGGGAAAACCAGACAAGGCGCGAAAAGCGATACGAGTGTGCATCGCCATTGTGGCAGTGTTCATGGTGTGCTTCTTACCCACCACGGTGACAACTATCGGGGTGTGGGCCATCCGCTCATACCGCCCATGGGACTGTGACTCCTTCTACACTTTCACCCAGCTCAACATCGTGTCTTTGGGGCTGAACTTTCTCAACTCGGCCCTGGACCCCGTCATTTACGTCTTCTCCAGCTCCATGTTCAGGAAGGCCCTCTGCAGCTCGTTGCCCAGCTTCCTGCGCTGCAAGCAGGATACAGGTGAAAGTGAGAACACCGTGTCCACATCAGGAACTCAGTCGACCACCCAGCAGGAACTGAAGTCCATGGGAGTCAACAGAGGAAGCGAAGCCATGTAATTAGTGCTTCCTTGATGACAACATTGTAAATAATGTTGTTCCAGTTCAATTAAAATATTCAAACCCAAACATTGTGCTCATCTTGATTTCTCTACACATCCATTTTCTTCATTAGGTAACTTTGACCTCACTCATAAATGGTCCTCTGCTCATTAGTTCATTGCAGATGGATGGATAATGTGCACCATCTACTGGACAGAATGTCAACTACATCAGCTGGCCTGTGATTGAAGAAACAATATCTGAAGCAGAACAATGTTGGACCACTTTGACATCATGCTGATCTTTGTAGACTTGTGTCACAGTAAACCTTAGATCTTGTAGATACAGACAGCTGGGAATAAAGCAGGACACTAATCAGAATTTTCTGTCCCTGTCACTTTACAGTAAAGGTCTCCAGCCTTATGGAAATCTGGATTAACTAGTATACATTTAAAAAAATATATTAAAAATGACAATATCACACACAGCTTTATGGCAAACCCCCGTCACCAAACTGCTCACAAAACTGCTTCAGAAACCAGACTCAGAAAAGAAAGAAAGAAAGGTAATTTGGGTAGGTTCTCACTTCAGGAATTCAGGAGTCACAAAAACGTATTATGTTATTTATAAAGAATATATAATAAAACATGTGGAATATATTTGTTTTAAAATGAAAAGAGCTGTTCAGACATGATCAATGAAAACAAAGACTTCCTCAACAAAACCCTCCAAGCACTGAAGATTTGCTTGGTGTCAGTTCTTGAGGAAAGGACTCAAAAGGTTCAGAAACCCTTCCAACAGATCGATATCTATCATACATCTTGTTGATCTAACTTCACGAAACTCACAATCCAACACTGACACAGACACTTCACTCAGGGGTTAACCAGGTGTTCAGAGAAAGGTTTTCACTTCTGTCTCAACCCTGTTTCTCCAATCTTCTGGATGGAATTCACACTCTCCCTTGCCTGTAGGTGCCACAAGCCCCAAATCCCTGCCGGCCCAAATGTCAGAAGAGGAGAGAGCTTGTGTAGAAATTGTCACAGTATATGTTGTAGCCAGAGCCCAGGTAGTCCTTGTTGATGAGGGGTGTGACAACATCAAAGGAGAGCCCATTTCCAGAGGCCACTTTTGACTTCCCAGTGTACAGCATGAAATCTACTGTGTACCCATTCACATCAGCCAGTACAAATAGCTTGAGTCCCCATTTTGTTGGTTTATCCCTCATGTACTGTTTGATTTTCAGCCTGGCCTTCGTAGCCACCATCCTCTCATCCACAGAAATGTTTTGCCTTGGATGATAAAGGGCCATGCAGCGGGTCCTCAACATTTCCAGCAGAGGCCTGACCCAGTGGACACAGTCATAATCATCACTGTCTTTCTTCTTATCATTTGCGACATCTTCAGCTGGATCGCTGATGTTGATGTTGGCTGAGATGGCAAAGTACCGGTTCCTGGGCATGATAGTGGCAGGGAGGGGAACTTGAAAAATGTTTTTTGTCCTCCAAAAGTCTGAGACCTTTGGGAGGAGCATCACAGCCATGTATAGCAGCAGTCCAAGACATTTCTTCATCTCTGCTGGCGTTATGTCTTTCTATTCAAACCTCTTCCCGCTCTGTAGATTTTCCGAAGCATTTTTGTTTGTGTTTGTACACAACAGTTTGATGATCTCAGCATCAAAAAATGTGAGAAAATGTCACCTGCTGATGGCTGTCCAAAATTTAGAGGTGGCTGTACACCAGGGGTTCTTTTCGGGATAAACCTTGGTGGGTGGGGGACCACATCAGGGTCTGATTCAGTTTTCCAGCATGGTTTTCTTTCTCTTTGAGATTTTCTTGACATATTTTGTCACAATTTTGTGTAATAATTATTTAAAAATCCTGCTCTTTCCGCTATCTGTCAAACCGGCAAGCTTCTCCACACACCGCCTCCGTCTCTGCTCCGTGCTCCGTGTGTGTATCAATTCTTACCTGTGGGTCTCTGCATCCAAGTGGACAGGAACTGCTTCATGAGGTTTCCTATGATGTACCATAATGACGCACATATCTCCGTAAAGCTTGCCTTCTCTTATTTCAGGAACCATTTGAATTTTTTCTCTAGCCCAAATGGTTGAGGAGTTACAGTAATGTGAAGTGTGTATTGTAAAATGTAGGCGGAACAGATTTTTCTGTCTGTGTTCAGACAGCGGTAACTTGATACTGGGCTCGTTCGAGATGAACTGCACCTCGCCTGGAAAGTGGATGAGACCAGGCGGCAGCAGCAGGGGGCGGCGACAACAAGCTGCAGTCGGACAGTTTTCAGCAGCTCTCACAGAAACAGGCTACAGGAAGTCACAGAGGTGTTTACTTCCTGTTAGAGCGTCTGCACCATAGAGGTATACTGAGATTTACAATGCTCTGTATAATGCACCTTGACCTACAGACCACAGCACTGTCATTTTAATATCACAGGACCTTAAACCAAAGAAACGGAGGAACTGAATCAACAGTTGAAATGTTCTCACAGCTGTTTACAGAGTCTCCTGGAGAAAACAACAACAATATCATCAGTTTATTTTAATCAAAGATATGAAGAGACTTCAATCCTGTAACAGCCGAGGCTCTCAGTCCCTTCACTACAGTTATATATCAGGAGTTTCTCTGGCCGATCAACGCTGCAGGCCTGATTATAATTGTATATGTAGAAGGGGGCGTGTGTGTGTGTAGCATGTCTGTGCTTTCCATATTTTCAAGTGCTTTATAAATGAACTTTATAATCACCATTACTACTACTACAACTGCTAATAATAATAATAATAATAGTTCAGGATATGTTTGTTGACAGATTAATCCTTCACGCACAACATAGGAATGATGATTTCCAATCTAAACTACTGAAATTAGATGAAAAATTAAAATTCCTACAACATTTTGGTGTGACTCAGACCCAATCAATCCCATCATGCCCTGGGTTTTGCAGTCGGGGGAGAGCAGCTGCGGCACCTCGATCTCCCGAGATTATCGTTGTCCATTAGTTTATGACCTCAGAGCAAGTCAGGCTCAAGTCGTACAGAAATCTAACCGGCATGCATTGTGCGGCGATCGCCGGGGATCGATTCTGCGCTGCCTGGCTCATCTCGAACGAACCTATGAACTGCGCATCGCCTGGAAGGTGGGTGAGACCAGGCGGCGGCAGCAGGGGGCAGCGACAACAAGCTGCAGTCAGACAGTTTTCAGAAACTTTCACAAGTCCGCTCAAGTCGGACAGAAAACTAACCGGCATGCATTGTGCGGCGATCGATTCTGCGCAGGCCGGGCTCATCTCCAACGAGCATATTAAGTCAAAGCGTCTCTGACTCCCGCTCCACAAAGGCGGCACCTCAGACTTTGTTGCTTATTTAAGCCGATGCATTGGCTGTAAAGATACAGAAAGAAGCTTCAACACAAGTCAAGTAAGTGTTAGTTATCATTAGCAGTTAATGCTTCCTCTTTTGGTGACTGTAACCCTGTGCTCTTTTATTTACAGACCGAAGCTTACCACCAAATCAACTCGCTGTGATTTCTTAAAGGTAAATTAGTTTTTCTCTTTGCCATTTCATCTGTGTTAAATATTGTCAAAAACCCTTATCATGTGTTAGGCTGAATGGTGACACAGATCAAGATTAAACTGTGTACATGGTTAAACCGTCAAATCTTGGCTTGGGTCAAAGTTAATGTATGTTAATGGTGTTTTTAATTAGCCATAATGTAACCGGAATGATTCTACAGAGGACAGAAGTTAGCACATTCATTGTGGAAGTTGTTTCATATATGTGAACTTCCTGTGAGACATCAAGGAAAAAGGTATCCTTTATCTTTCTTAATTGGTTTGTGTATGCAATAACAGAACAAACCTCAGATAAGAGTGTACAGCTATACCACAGAGACACTTTGGCTGAAATGCTGAGCAGCCAAGCCCTCAACCGGATTTCTTTACAGTGAAAAACATGTTTGGCAAAAAAATGACAAAAAAACAACTCAGTCACAAGTAAACGCGATCAAAAAGTATCTCAGCTGCACCATTGGCTATACCACCAGTATCAGACTGTCACAGCCTCAGCTTTCTCCCTTTTATATGGGTGGCACCACCTACTCATATTTATCCTTTACCTCCCCAAAGACTGGCAACAACAAAATACATGCCATTATTCAAAATAAATATCTTTAAATGATTTTCAAGAGTTTCTCTTTACCAAAAAGATGACTAAAAGATCCATCTGTACATTCAGGTGAAACACCTCTCCTACTATGCCACACTTGGTCTCTCCCCTTGTAAACCCCCCTATTTAATCAGCTGAAACCTTCTGGGTTGAGTTTGACAGTTCTGGGTTAACAGTTGGAGAGGAGACGAGCGCTACAGCGAGGTGAAGTGACCATGCCCACACCCCACACTTTTATTGTTTCAACTACGCAGTTTGTGTGTGCTGGACCTGCACTGAACCACGACAGTATTTGCACAATACTGAAGTAATACTCAGAGAGGAGGAGAGTGAGCTAAACCTGCTGCACTTGTGTCTGTCATCCCTGGGACATGCTCGGTTCAGCCTGCAAGTGAGGCCACAGTGACAATGCTAACATTTGCTAACACAATAAGATAATGTTTGCTAATTAGCGCTAAACACAAAATACTGTCGAGGCTCGTGAGAGTGTTAGTTTGCAGGAATTTGGTCATGAGATGAGATGAGAAGTATTGGACTGATGACCTTACATTTGTATGTGTCACTTGTTTTAGATGGATCAAAGCTTGGAAGATGTACAGTTGTATATTGACTATGTTGTTGAATTAATGTCAACAGAGAGACGACTTATCCTCAGCTGACATGGAAGTGGCAGCCCTTGGCCGGCCTTTCACCTTAGGGATGTTGTATGACTGTCGGAAAGATGAACTAATCCCAGGTAAATGATTTGATTTCCATTCATGCCTTAATAGTAGACTCTTTGACTTGCTTTAACACATGGATTACTCTGTAGGACTCGCACTGTGGGATGAAACAACCATCCAAAAGAACATAGTTCAGAGCTCTCAGCTCAGCAGTGAATTTGAAATCTCTGCATCTGACACCATTGAGTCCAAGTCCTCCCTGCTGGATGTTAATGCTTCTCTGAAGGCCAGTTTCCTGGGTGGGCTGATTGAAGTTGGAGGATCTGCCAAGTATCTGAACGATACAAAGAAGTACCAAAATCAGAGCAGGCTGACGTTTCAGTACAAAGCTACCACCAGCTTCAAACAACTGTCCATGACTCCCCAAGTCACCATGGACACAATGCAGAAAGAGCTGATTGAGAAGGGCCTTGCAACACACGTAGTGACCGGCATCCTTTACGGGGCAAATGCTGTCTTTGTGTTTGACAGTGAGAAGTTAGATGCGAGCAGGGTTCAGGACATCCAGGGTAGCATGGAAGCTGTGGTGAAGAAGATCCCTTCATTTAGTCTTGAGGGAAGAGTTGACATCAGGCTGAGTGAAGCAGAAAAAGCCCTGACTCAGAAGTTCTCCTGCAAATTCTATGGAGACTTCATTCTTGACATCAACCCTGCAACCTTTGAAGACGCAGTGGAGACCTACATAAAGCTTCCAAAGCTGCTGGGGGAAAATGGAGAGCCTGGCGTTCCCCTGAAGGTCTGGCTGATGCCTCTGAAGAATTTGGATCCGAATGCTGCTGAGCTTAAGACAGGGATCAGCATTGGACTTGTAAGAAAGGCTCAAGCTGCTCTGGAGGACCTGCATCATCTGGAAAAAATATCCAATGACTATCTTGAGGACAAAGTAGTGAGAGATTTTCCAAAGATGCAAGAGAAGTTTAGCAGGTTCAAGACAAACTGTGTCTATTTCAGATCTGCACTTGAAAATGAAGTGGCAAAGAAACTTCCCTTGATCCGAGCAGGTGAAGAAAAAGAGGGCAAACTAGAAAAAATCTTTGACGACAGAGACAAGTCACCGTTCAGTCAAGAGAAATTAACCGAATGGATCGATCATAAAGAGAGAGAAATCAATGTCATCAGGTCCTTTGTGGAGATGATGAAGGAAATAAAGATCGTCCCAACCCAGTCTGAGCTGGACTTGTTGGTTCTTGCTCCAGGTGTACAAGATGCCTTGTGCTTTGTTTTTACCTCCCTGGAAACTACTGACCCCTACCTTCAGGAGCTGGCCAACTACGTGGACCACTTAAACTTTCAAGGTGCTATGTCTGCAGCGCCACCTGAGCAAGACCATTGGTACTACGCGGATGATGTTTTGATCAAAATGAGAGAAAAAGCCAAAGCTTTCAACGATCTTGCCAAAGTTTTGAAGAACAGCAGCAGATTCTGTTTCCTGGTAGCAGCCATCGCAAATGAGAAATACAAAGGAGCGACCATCTACCATTACAAGAACGGCGTTCTGGTCACTGATGATTTTACAAAGCCCAACATCTCTGACCTGGAAACTGTAACGGACAGAGGAGATTTCATCTGGTGTAAGTACTTTACATTGTGACTTCATCTTTTCTAATATGTTCATGATGATCCACAAAGGTATCTTGTGCACCTGGCCTGATGCTGTGAATCAAGTGTGAATTGTAATCATGGTCACATCTTGTTCTCTCCATCAGACTCCTGTGATCTGACTCTGGATCCAGACACAGCAAACAACCAACTCACTCTGTCTGAGGGGAACAAGAAGGCAACAAATGGACCAGTCCAGTTGTACCCTGAACTCCCGCAGAGATTTGATAGTTATGCTCAGGTTCTGTGCAGAGAGGGGCTGACTGGACGCTGTTACTGGGAGGTGGAGTGGAGCACTGGTTGTAGTGAAGATGTAGCTGTAGGTGTTAGCTACATAAGGCTGCCTAGAAAAGGAAATAATGACCAGTGCAGGCTCGGAGGGAATACCATGTCCTGGTGTTTCGGCCATAGATGGTCCAAACCAGATCCTGCTCTATATGCAGACTACAACAGTAGGACCACCTATCTCCCAGTTCCTGTTACTGGCTGCAACAGACTCGGGGTGTATCTGGATTGGCCTGCAGGCACTCTATCCTTCTATAATGTCTTACCTGACAAACTGAGTCACATGTACACTTTCAGAGCCGAGTTCGATGGGCCTGTTTACCCAGCCTTCTTGATTTGGCGTGAATCTAATTATGCCTTTCTTTCTCTGTGAACCTTGCACCACACAATTCAATTCAAGTGCAGTTTGCTTTACTAGCATTACTGTTGGTGTGAAGGATAGAATTAACTTGTGGAATTCGTTTTATTTTTCTGATTAATTCGCTTTGTCCTTTGGAATGCTGGAAAACTTACAAAACTTGGCACATGAATCAGTATGGTGCTAACTAGAAATGCAACTAATCACTTTTTCAAATCAAATCAGAAAGTAAGTAATTAGTAATTAGATTACTTTAACGAGTCGAAAATGGTGTTGCATTGGAGCTTGAAAGCTTGGAGTTTAACTTAATAAACAGCAAATGATTAACTACTTGAATAGTTTGAGTGTGCTTGTAATAATGTCTGTCACACTTGTGTGAAACAGGGAACAGGAAAGTGGTTGGACCCGAATGCTGCCTTCAAAGGCAGGCAGACCAGGTCAGAACCAGGAAGGCAGTCCATAAGGCAAACAAATCCTTTTCAGGGCAGGCAGAAGCAAAGTCCATAAATCAACTGAAGTCCAAGGAGATAAATCCAATAACACACCAGGAAACACCAGGAAACACTGGGAAGCAGGGCTGGGACACAAGACACTAAGTAAGAAGACAAACACACACAGGTGAAGCTGATGAACAAATAACACAGGTGGCAATGAAGGAGGAAAACAGACACAAGTAGAAGCACGCTTACAAAATAAAACAGAAACTCAAAACCTTGAAGACGTGGAGCTTTGGTCTGTTTGGTTGGTGCAAACAAACATGGTGAAGGTGTCACTTTGTGCTCATCATCACCGCACTTCTCACTGTTTTCATCATTTTAAAGCAAACAATCAGCAGATTTATGAAGATAAGAATCAGGAGCACCTGAACGCATCAGAGGGTCTGTGCTGCGTTCAGGTGCAGAGCAGGCGCTGTTGCTGATCCGTGTGTGTGGAGATGTGCTCTCACGCGCGAACCTGCGCAGACTCAGAACACAGCGCTCAGTCTGCAGAGGCCACAGGCCGGAGGAGTGCGCTCGATTTCATCACCATGATGGCACGACTGAGCGGGGCTTCCAGTCATTTCTAGATCGCAACAGCAAGAAATCGCCAGTTTTAAGGCATTACCCTTTGATCTAATACATTATGTATCTATACGTCAAATATTTCAATACAAAAATAATCAATTTATAATAAGCAATTTGGTCTTTTATAATGTGCAAGAATAATTTTAAAAACATTTTAAAATCATACCTGCAAATAAAAATAATTCTAATCATAATTCTGACGTGTCAAACATAAATAAAGAAATGAATAAAATGTTTTTCCTTTCCTTTGTTAATCCATCAGAAAAGCTGTGCAGCAGTTGTACAGCGTTGGAGAGAGTGCAGCTGTGATATATTATTACAGATAGGAAAACACAAATGGAGGAATCATCTATTCTCAGGTTTATCACACACACAAACACACACTCAGCATATATATGTAGAAGCTCTGCAGTCTGGAGCTCCGCCCGCTCCGCTCGGGCCAGGCTTCCAAATGAAGCCAACTTTGTGCCTGTTTTGTGTGTGTGTGTGTGTGTGTGTGTGTGTGTGTTTGTGTGTGTGTGTGTGTGTGTGTGTGTGTGGTGGGGGGGTTGTTCCTTCCTCCCCCCTCTGTCAGCAGGTTGGGCTCTTCTCTGTGCATCAGATGTAGCGTTCATCGAGTCTCTTCTTCTGCTTCCCTGCGTCCGGATCGACCAGCCGGCCTGCCCCGACCACCGGTTCCGACAGGCGGCGGAGGAGGACGATGGACCGGGGTCTTAGTGTCTGCCAGCCGGGGAAGATTTAATGCGGCGGCGGCCAATAAACGGCCAATAAACGCTCATCATATTCCCATAATATCCCCGTAACACCGCGGCGGGGTCTCTCAGTGTGTCTGCAGTGCTCCACGGTGAGTTTACTCAGGCCTTTTGTTTTTATCAGGCCTTATTATTATTTTTATTATCAATATTATCATTATCGCGGTTTCCTGTCATATCCTCGCACTGCTGAAGGCATTGTTTCTTCTCCGCGACACGATTTCTGCTTTTTTTCTCTACTGTGCAATCACATTATTCTGTTAATACTCCTATAAGGTCCTGATGTGTTATAGTTACAGCTTGCAGCGTCTATCTGGTGCATATTTTGCTTTAATATTATTTTGTACACATACATTATCATCTTATTCCTCTAATGCTTTAATATAGACATCCAGTATGCTATTGCATAACCTGTATTTATTGCCTGAACATTTCCACCATATAGCTTCATTTTATTGTGCTTTATTGTATTTTCCTATGAAATATCAAAAAGCTCAGTGGTTCAAATCAGTATTTGTATTTTATGCTTCAACTCTGCCACATTTCAAAGTGAAAAACTGCACTGTTTAATTTAACATTCAGTTTAAGTCCTTTAAACATATAAAATCCTGTGCAGCGAGAATATTTCAAAATTATTTAATGTGTGTTCCTTAAATCAGGCTTATTTGTCTTATTTCTGATTTGTACATCTGCAGCTTGACGCTGATTTAAATTAAAAGCATGTTGTTGCTCTTTCAGTGAGTGAGTCCTGGTAATAGTTTGACAGTCTGCTTCTTCACTGTCCTGTTACATTTACACCACTAGCACACCTGTTTATGAAATGTGAAGCTATGGCCAGCAGCCGGATAGCTTAGCTTAGCATAAAGACTGAAGATGGTAGGACGTGTGTATTCACTAGCTGTCTATAAAACCAACAGGGATGTTGTTGCTGTGTCTCTAAAATCACCATCTTGAGCACTCTGAACACTCTAAATGTGACCTTGAGATTGATTTATGTATTTACCCTGTCACCTCACTGTGTTTCCTGTCTCCCTGCAGGTACCGGGGCTCGTCGTTCTGCATGGCCTCAGTAGCTGTGGGGTTCTGGGGTTCTGCCGCCTGCTGCTCGCACTCCAAATTCTCCAGAACAGGCAGTCTGAAACTGCGGCAAGGCCGCTCACCTCCGTCCATGTCGTCTGTCCGGAGGTGTTCAGGTGTGCCCGGCCTCGGGGGTGGAGCTGTGTCCCCGGGGCCTGTGGTAGCGGAAGTGTTGGAGCCTGGCGTGGGGTTGTGGGCCGGCGAGGCCAGCAGGGAGCTGTTTGAGGCTTGTCGCAGTGGACACCTGGAGCGAGTTCGTAAACTGGTAACGGCTGAGAACGTGAACAGCCGGGACACGGCGGGGAGGAAGTCCACGCCACTGCACTTTGCTGCAGGTGAGACTCACTTCAAGCTGATGACGTCTTTGAAAATGTTTCCTGAATCTGTCGTTGAACAGAAAACAGAAACCCATGAACTCTGGTTATATGCTGATGACGCAGACCTCTTTCTGTCAGACTCGATCCATAAATTCATTAATAATTTCAGACTTTCAGGAAATTGATTAGGGTATGAAAGTGTCTCATAATTATTTATACTGTGAATGACAAGATATGGCAGATATAATTTTAATCTCTTGTATTTATGAATAAATGCACATCAAAGTCAAGTTTTTTAGTTTTATTTTAAACTATAATATAAAAGACATTATTCCTTGAGTTAGACGAACAAACATTTGCATCCATGAGTCTTGACGTTTGCTTTCCAGTGTTTCTCCACATTGATGTTGAACCTGCTTCCTCCTGTTAAAGCCTCTGCAGCTCAGCTTTACTGTAAATTTACTGAATTATTAATTGTGACCTAGAGAAACAGAGACTTCTGAGGGTCGTGCTGTGCAGGAATAATAAGAAGTTGAATGTTTTCAGGATGTGTTTTTCCAGCTGACTCAGTCCTTCTCTTCAGGTTTTGGACGTAAAGACGTTGTGGACTTCCTGCTCCAGAATGGAGCCAATGTCCACGCCAGAGACGATGGAGGGCTCATATCCCTCCACAACGCTTGCTCCTTTGGCCACGCTGAGGTACGGCACCACACCTCCAACCTGCTCCTGTAAACCTGTGGAGCTTCCTTCAAACCTGTGTGTCCTGATGTTTCTGTGTAGGTGGTGAGCCTGCTGCTTCACCACGGGGCCGACGCAAACGCCAGAGACAACTGGAACTACACGCCACTGCACGAGGCAGCGATCAAGGGCAAGATTGACGTGTGCATAGGTACAAACACACTCTGCACACACACTAACACGCACACTCACAGAGTCAGCAGGAGCAGAACCACCACAGTGTTCTGCAGTGCAGCGCAGGAGGAAACTGATTGGGTTGGACACTCAGCTGAATATTAAACCATCTGGAAGGTGTTTAAAACAAAGATCCTGCAGGTGACAGGGACAGGACAGGTGGGGCTAATGCAACAGAAATATAGGTGCATGGGACGCATCAACCTCAGGACATGAAGAGCCTGTGATGACGTGTCAGTGTGAAATCTCTTTACATTTACTTCTGTGCACTTGTTATGCACGTTATTATGATGTTTACCTGCACTAAATATTCAGGTTTTTACCCTCATACTACAGAAATACATGTACGTATACCAGAATATCCACATTTATGTGCGACTGTGCATTGTCCAATCATCGTACATGACCCTGAATGCCTCATTCTGTCTGCGATATCTGTGTGTGTTTGTTTTGTGCGTCTCTGTGGGCTGGGTGGTTTGTTTCTGCCACAGTGATATGTTGATGCTCGTAAAACTTATCGAATAATATCTTCACAGGTGTCAATTGGAAAATTCAGGATAAACGTCTGATTAAGTAAATCTAAAAGGATATCGGTGTGTAAACATCAGATGTAAACACAGTCAGTGTCTGCATTACATGGTTTGTCCACTAGAGAGCGCTGCCCTGTTGCTTTCAACTCAATCAGTGTCTATAAATCAAGTTTTAAAGTTTCTGTATAAAAAATAGTTTGTATATGTTGAGAATATTATCAATATTGTATTGTTGAACCCCTCAAATATCAATATCAGCCTCAGAACACAATAAATGTCATTTTATTTGTGTAACACTTCCACGTCAGTCTGAACTGAGTCAGTCAGTTTGAATGCAAATAAATTAATTATTTATTCAGTTTTATATTAAGGACAAAATCAAATTAGTTCAATGAACCACAAACTGTGGATATAAGCAAATATTTAATTTATCTTCCTCCCACAGAGCAGAGAAACAAACCTCATGAGTCTGAATTAAACTGTGGTTTACATTTTTTGATAATTGAATGGATGAAATAATGAATATTTGGCTTTAAATACAACTTAAAAGATGAGCCAAATGCTGTCAGTTTACATAAAACTCTGTGTGTGTGTGTTTGTGTGTGTGCGTGAGTTCTTCTTTGTTAGTATTAGTTTCCAGCAGTGTGACCAGATTTAGGTGACAACATTATTTTTGATGTTGCTGTTGTTGGTCTGTTCATTACAGAGTGAATTACGCTTTATATGTTGTGTGTGTTTGTGTGTGTGCAGTGTTGCTGCAGCATGGTGCCGAGCCGACCATCAGGAACACGGACGGCCGCACTGCTCTGGATCTGGCCGAACCGTCTGCCAAGGCGGTGCTGACAGGTGAGGAGGTCCTCACAGAGATAAGGGTACAACAGTACACAAAGTACACACAGTACACACACCTGTGAGCAGGAAACATGTTGTTACTAACCACGAACTGCAGATCAACATACAGATGATAAAATCACACTAACAAATTTGTTTTAAGTTTTAGTGTTTAAATCAGTGTTTTCTCACTGACTAATTGTGCAAAAACTTGACTCCCCCATTATGTATCCCCATGAATAATAATACAGTAATATAACAACAACTACTATTGTTGCCTCAGTGTTGTAAAGCATCTTTGAGTACCTGAAATGTATTGTAATTGTATGTAAATAAATGTATTATTTTGCGACTCTATTAATTCATTTATTTACCAAATTCACTGTGGTCTGTGTTCAGCTCCATTAACCGCGGCTATACAGTGTTATTCTATGAGTGCTGGATTCTGATTAAAAGCTAATGTAGTGCTAGCTAAACTAAACTAGCCAAATGTTAGCTAGCATAGAGTTAGCTAAAGTGAGCTAGCTCAACATTAGCTAGCGTAAAGTTAGCTAACCTAACATCAGCGAGCATATTGTTAGCTAAAGGTGGTAACTATTGTTACTTAAGGTTAGCTCGTCTAATGTTAGCTAACTAAAAGTTAGCTAAGTTAGCTAACTTAAAGTTAACTTAACTTACTTTAACATTAGCTAACTGCAGCTAACTTAGCTAACTTAGCTTAACTTAACTTACTTTAACATTAGCTAACTGCAGCTAACTTAGCTAAGTTAATGTTCGCTAATAATAATATGTTATTATTATATCATAAATATTACCTAACGTTAACTAGCATAAAGTTAACTAAAACAAGCTAGCGTAATGTTAGTCAGCATGTTGTTTGCTATCTCCCATAGCCAAATGATTCTTTTAAGCTGCAGGGTAGATATATGTCATATCTCAGGTTTGTCCTATTTACTGGAGCAGTCAACAACATTTTCATTGCTGTAGAACATCATGGGATGTTAGTGACTGTTCCAGGTGTTAGTCAAAGCCTCAGGTGAGTTAAAGGGCCTAAGGAGAAATGAACAGCCTCCTCGTCATTAATCTTAGTTAAAAACAACCACTGTCTTAATCTGTGTCATTTATTAGTAACAAATAAAACAGGACAAAAGAAACTGATCTTTTAGAATTAACTATTAAAACATTAACATAAATCAAGTGGTTTCTTCATTTGAAGCTTGTGGTTAGCATTTAGCATTTATCATCTCTATGCAAATGCAGCTTTGAGCACGGCCACTTTGGTTCAGTTTGAAGCAGAAATGTAGAAGAGCAGACTCTCTAAAATGTTAAAAACTAAAATATTCCCACATTTTGTCTGATTGTTTCTGTTTTTCAGGTGAATACAGAAAGGACGAGCTTCTGGAAAGTGCAAGGTACAGTGGTGTTGGCTGTCAGCAGCTGAAGTTAAACCTGGTTATTGTCAGTATAATTCTTTATTACAGTATCTCATGTGAGACACATGCATTCTGTCACGTAGGCCTCCTTGTTAATAATCAGCAGTGAGTTTCAGCTAATTAATGTGATGAGTGGTTGGTCCATCGTGATGCTGATGTCCCTGCAGGAGCGGTAACGAGGAGAAGCTGCTGGCTCTGCTGACACCGCTCAACGTCAACTGTCACGCCAGCGACGGACGAAAGGTGACCCATGATGTTTGTTGTTTAATTTGTAATATTATCTGGGATGTTTTGAACCCGAGGAGCAGCTGGATTCAGGCAGTTTCGGTTGCCATGGTTACTGTTTGAGCATCCTGTCTGTTTAATCTTCGGTGGGTTGTTGCCTCGTTGTTGCTGTTTTCAGTCGACGCCGTTGCACCTGGCAGCCGGATACAACCGCGTGAAGACCGTCCAACTGTTACTGCAGCATGGCGCCGATGTGCACGCCAAGGACAAGGGGTGAGTCTGTGTGTGTGTGTGTGTCTGTGTCTGTGTCTGTGTAAGCAGCAGGCTGTTCCAGCAGCAGCAGTATTGGAAGCAGTGTCAGCAGTACGTGCAGTAGTAACAGTAGTGCGTACTCTGTGTTCCCTCAGGGATCTGGTTCCTCTCCATAACGCCTGTTCCTATGGTCACTACGAGGTCACCGAGCTGCTGGTGAAGGTACTTTTGAACTTAAATGACCTAACACTCTGTTTATTCTATACAGGATGCGCACAGCAAATATAACCTTTTCATAATTTATATTAATACCGCAGAGGAAGTGCATGAAATCAGGAACATTAGAGCTATGACTGTGTTTTCTGCTGCTGGTCGTCAGGTTCAATCCTTCAGGGCTTTAAACTCAAATGTTTGTGTGTGTGTATGTGTGTGTGCGCTCAGCATGGAGCCTGTGTTAATGCTATGGACCTGTGGCAGTTCACTCCTCTTCATGAGGCTGCGTCCAAGAACCGAGTCGAGGTACGTGCCCCCACCCTCCAGTGTCCTGCACTGATTATAATGACATGTCAGCAGCAAAGACAAATTATTATTATTATTATTATTATTATCATTATTATTATTATTATTATTTTTATTTTATTTTTATTTTATTATTGTTGTTCTCTGCACCTCTGACTCGCCATCGTCTGACTCTACTTGTTGTTTTGTGTTTGTGTAACAGGTGTGTTCCCTCCTGCTGAGCTACGGTGCCGACCCCACCTTCCTCAACTGTCACAACAAGAGCTCCATCGACCTCGCCCCTACGTCACAGCTGAAGGAGCGGCTGGCCTGTATGTCCTGTTCCCATTCACCTCACAGACATGAGCTCCCCCAACCTGTCACATGACTGGTCAGCACATGACACAACGCTGCTGCTAAAAGTCATCATCATACACATCATATACGCCATGATCCAGTCAGTGGAAGTCACTCTATCCTCTTGAGACCCAGCCTATTCATTTATGTCCTCTGTAGTGGACATTAGCTTTTGGTCTATATCTTTTGACTCATTTGAGCTACCCTACTAAGTCCTGGTGTGCTCAATAGAGGACATCCTGGCCTTTCCAATGATATCTCATGTGTTTGGGTGGAATGAGGGGAACAAAGCAGGCAGGAAGTCATAAAAAAAAGTTACATTGAAAGATACTTTTTTTCCCGGTTCTCAGGAGGCTATATGATGTCAAAATGATCTATATTTCCATCATCAAAGTAAACCAGGTGAGTGTTTTCTGTACAGCACAATCAGGAAGTGACTTAAACGTTTTACAAAAAGATTAAAAGGGATGATGAGGGATTAAAATGGGGATAGCAGATTATTGGCAAGATGATTTCCAACAGCTGCTGCTGACGGTGTATGCGGGTGAGGCCTGTTTACCTGTCCAGGTGTGATTGTGTCACATCATGGCATCTTATTCATGCGTGTCTTTGTCAGATGAGTTCAGAGGTCACAGTCTGCTGCAGGCAGCCAGGGAGGCCGATGTGGTGCGAGTCAAGAAGCATCTGAGCCTGGAGACGGTCGGTTTCAAACACCCGCAGATTCAGGAGACGGCGCTGGTAAAACGTCACATGATGACAATCAGAGAAGATGTCGACATTGATTTATCCAAAACGTTTGTTCTTCTTAACTGATATCAGCTGTCACATATAACATGATGTTAATGTATGTCTATGTTTCAGCACTGTGCGTCTGCCTCTCCGTACCTGAAGAGGAAACAGGTCTGTGAACTTCTGCTGAGGAAAGGCGCCAACGTCAACGAGAAGACCAAAGAGTGAGTGCGAGGAGGTTTCTCTGCTGTCACCTGACAGATCAACAACCGCTGTGACGTCACCATGTTTCTGATCCCACTGTGATGTCACTGTGCTCCTCAGCCTGCTGACCCCCCTCCACCTGGCATCAGAGAAAGCCCACAATGACGTCATTGAGGTGTTGGTCAAACATGAAGCCAAGGTCAGAGTCAGAGCTAGCATGCTATTATGCTAACATGCGTTCTTGATTGATCTTTCACTGAAAACTTTTGATCCATGACTGTCCAGGTGAACGCAGTGGATCACCTGGGCCAGACAGCGCTGCATCGAGCTGCTCACTGTGGTCACCTGCAGACCTGCAGGCTGCTGCTGAGCGCCGGCTGCGACCCGCTGCTCACATCTCTGCAGGGATTCTCACCGTCACAGCTCGGCAATGAGAGCGTGCAGGAGATACTGCAAGGTGTGTTCAAACAGCAGCCTTCATTATCACAACAGCATCATTTAAACACACTGTCTGTTTAACTACGAGGCTATTCTGTTTGCATGTTGCATCACCTGGTTTCACTCAGCTGTGATTACTATAATATCTGTGTGTGTGTGTGTGTGTGTGTCCGTGTCCGCAGAAGGAGCTCTGATCGGGAACTCTGAGGTCGACCGACAGTTGCTGGAAGCCTCAAAAACAGGAGATCTGGAAACTGTCAAGGTGCAGCTCGCTGTCTGGCAGCCATGTTGGAGGTCCCAGCTGCTTAGCAACAAGACCACCAGCTCATCAGTCTCTGATGCTCCTTCATCACTTCATCAGATCAAATACATTCCTGTGTTTAAATTATGTCAGAGTTAGCTTACGCTGTAGCTCCACTGCTAATTAACTGTATGCTGTCTGAACCTGGAGTCTTTGCATGGCAAAGTGTTTTCTCTCTCTCCGTCCGTCTCTGCAGAAGCTCTGTACGATGCAGAATGTGAACTGCAGGGACGTGGAGGGTCGACAGTCAACGCCGCTGCACTTCTCCGCCGGCTACAACCGGCTGTCTGTCGTCCAGTTCCTGCTGCAGCACGGCGCTGACGTCCACGCCAAAGACAAAGGGTGAGGATGGAGAAGGTGCAGCAGCTCAGGGCGATGTTACCTCCTGGAATGCTTTCCATTAAAGTCACGTGTCTGTCTCTCAGAGGTCTGGTTCCGCTCCACAACTCCTGCTCATACGGTCACTATGAGGTCGCAGAGCTGTTGGTGCTTCACGGTGCCGTGGTCAACGTAGCTGACCTCTGGAAGTTCACGCCACTGCACGAAGCTGCCGCCAAGGGCAAATACGACATCTGCAAACTGCTGCTGCAGGTAAACACACACAGAATACAGTTAACACACACACGTGAGTGTTTCTGGTGTCATCACGTTCACATCATCCCCAGCACGGAGCCGACCCCACACGGAAGAACCGGGATGGGAACACGCCTCTGGATCTGGTGAAAGACGCCGACACGGACATCCAGGACCTGCTGCGGGGGGACGCCGCCCTGCTGGACGCCGCCAAGAAAGGCTGCCTGGCCCGAGTCAAGAAGCTGTGCACACACGACAACGTCAACTGCAAAGACACACAGGGGAGACACTCGACACCACTTCACCTGGCCGGTACAGGAACACACACACCTGAGACATCACAACTACACACACACAAATATGACCTCATAGCACCTTGCAGACTCCTGACCTCAGCACAATGGTATCAGGTAGTACTAGTGTGTCCTGCAGTGAACAAGGACCTAAGGATTAACCTTTAGATGTGTGTGTATGTGTGTGTGTGTGTGTGTGTGTGTGTGTGTGTGTGTGTCACAGCAGGCTATAATAACCTGGAGGTGGCTGAGTACCTGCTGCAGCACGGAGCTGAGGTCAACTCTCAAGACAAAGGAGGACTGATTCCTCTGCACAACGCCGCCTCCTACGGGGTGAGGACGCACACACACATACTGCTCCGTTAAGATCAGCTCCTGTCTCTGTTTGGGGTGTTTGAATCATTGAACTGACTGTTTTAACTTGAAGTGTTTCACTCGACTCTGACTTTGTCATTTACACACACATACACACACACACACACACACACACTCCCATACAGTGATAGTGTCCTCTGATTGATGAGCTGCTGATTGAAGAGACAGAAAGACACAAACACACACCAGTGATAAGGAGTTAAGTGATGTGTGTGTGTGTGTGGGGGGGGGGGCTCTTCAGGCCTCTCGTCCAGTCAGATCAGTTGATTAAAGACTCAACCATCATCCTCTATTCATCCCTCGCTCCGTCCTCCACCTCCACACCTCGTTGTCTCATCTCGCCCTCGTTTCTCTGCTCGTTCCTTTGTTTCTCACCTGTTGGTTCGAGCTTCAGTGAAACAACAGGATAATAATTAACAATTATTGATTATCAATAATTAATTGATCTCAGAATTTTAATCAAAACACTCAGACTTCATTGATATATTATTGACTGATTGATTGATCCTGATCTGACAGCACGTCGACGTCGCCGCTCTGCTCATCAAGTTCGACGCCTGTGTCAACGCCACCGACAAATGGGCGTTCACACCGCTGCACGAGGCCGCTCAGAAGGGCCGGACGCAGCTGTGCGCCCTCCTACTGGCTCACGGTGCCGACCCCACCCTCCGAAACCAGGAGGGACAGTCGCCGCTGGACCTGGTCACGGTGCGTCCCAGATGATTTAAAGGGACAGTCTGCCTGTTTCTGAGAGGAATCACTTCATCATTCTCCTTCGTCTCCTCCTTCTTTTTACTTCCTTCCCAACATTCACCTCCTTCTCTCCTTTGTCTCCTTCTCCTTATTTCCTCTTCCTCCTCTTTTCTGCATCACTTCCTCCCTCTATTTCCTCCTCCTGCGCCTCCTCCTGCAGGCTGATGACGTCAGGGCTTTGCTAACAGCAGCCATGCCTCCCTCTGCTCTCCCCGGCTGTTACAAACCTCAGGTCATCAGTGTGGCGGCATCCGCCTCTGCTGCTCCACCCGTAGCCGTGGTTCCACCGCTCCTCTCCTCGTCCTCCTCTCCATCCACCTCCTCCTCCACCTCCTCCTCTGGTCTTGATGCCACAGCGGCAGCTACGACCAGCAGCAACGCCAGCACAGCTTCCAACGTATCAAACTCGTTGTCATCTTCGCAGCCGCCATCATCTTCATCGTCCTCAGCGTTCTCTGAGATGTCGGCGCTGCTGTCGGAGGCCGAGGACTCGCGGAGCGCTGAGAAGAAGGAGGACGGTGAGACGAATGAATACCACACAAAACACTTTAGGACCCAAAGTGACTAGAATGAGTGATTTCTGATGTGCCTACATTTCCCGCAATGCAACACAACATTTGCGTGTGTGTGTGCGTCCAGGTCATATGAAAAGGAGACTTTTAATTTGAAAATCTGCAGGAAGTGTCGAGTTTCACTGACAGTGATCAGTTTATTGATTAGTTTTCTCTCATTGGTTGCAAATTGAAAACAAGTTAGTTAGTTAGTGTGTGTGTGTGTGTGCTGCAGGAGTGGGGCTCAGCATCTATCAGTTCCTGAAGAACCTCGGGCTGGAGCACCTTTTGGAGATCTTCGACAGAGAGCAGGTGAGAGTGTCGACTCGCTGCAGCTCCTGTTCAGGTCTGATGCAACAGGATGCAACCGTCAGATCAGCAGCAACTTCCACTGAAGAGTCGACCCTGTTTGCCTGTTTACTGCAAAGCATCGGTGAATGAATCTCTGATGTTCAGCTCCAAACAGTCCTGACTCACTGCGGCGATTACACTTCAGTTTGTGTCCGTGACTGAAGGATGATTTGAACTAAACCTGAGATTTTCAGTCCTCGTTTGTGCAAAACAGCGCTGCAGTGATGATGATCAGTCCGCTGAAACAGCTTCCTCCTGGGATGACAACGTCAACATGTGGTCGTCAGCTGATTGGTTCTGATCATTAAATTCACAGATTTTACACAGAAACAACACGACGACGTCACCCTGTCAGCGTGTATGCAGTCAGGGTCTAAGACGCTGCAGTGCGGCTTCTGTTCTCTGCTGACACGTCAGACGCCCGTTACAGTGATCGATCAAAGGACGTGTGAAACAGGCAACTGATTCAGTGATGTCAGAGTTTTAATGATGAAATGAAGTGAAGTGAAATATTCAGATTTGATTAACAGAGAACATCCAAGATAAATGCAACTCAACTGGGAGGGAACATTTTTGGCCACACAAGTTTTAACTCAGTGTGTGTGTGTTTGTGTGCGCGTGTGTTTGTGTGCGCGTGTGTTTGTGTGTGTGTGTGTGCGCGCAGATCACTCTGGATGTGCTGGTGGAGATGGGTCACCGCGAGCTGAAGGAGATCGGCATCATCGCCTACGGACACAGACACAAGATCATCAAAGGAGTGGAGAGGCTCATCAGCGGGCCGCAGAGTGAGGACACACACACACACACACCCACACACAGACAGACACACACACACACAGACACACACAGACAGACACACACACACACAGACACACACACATACACAGACAGACACACACACGCACACAGACACACACCCACGCACACACAGACAGACACACACACACACACACACACAGACAGACACACACACAGACACACACCCACGCACACACAGACAGACACACACACACACACACACAGACAGACACACACACACACAGACACACACCCACGCACACACAGACAGACACACACACACACACAGACACACACCCACGCACACACAGACAGACACACATACACACACACACACACACACACAGACACACACCCACACACACACAGACAGACACAAACACACACACACACACACACACACACACAGACACACACAGACACACACACACAGACAGACACACACACACACACACACACAGACAGACAGACACACACACACACACACACACTCTTAAACACAGCACATTTTAATCAAGACTTCTTTGTGTCAAATCCAAGAAAAGATTTGTCAAGTAATATGTTGCATAATCTTGATCTGTATCATGTGTGTGCATGTGCGTGTGTGTGTGTGTGTGTGCGTGTCAGGTCTGAACCCTTATCTGACGCTGAACACAGCCAACAGCGGGACGATCTTGATCGACCTTGCAGCCGATGACAAAGAGTTCCAGTCAGTGGAGGAAGAGGTGCAGGCGATGATAACAATTGATAATGATTTGTTTGTTTTTGTTTACATTAAAACAGCTGTTTAATTGTTGTTGATGTGTGTGTGTGTGTGTGTGTGTGTGTGTGTGTGTGTGTTGATCAGA
>WARS01004437.1:0-39957 GCA_008933995.1 Datnioides undecimradiatus
GAGCATTGAAGCTGAGTCTCTGCTTTAATACAGTGATGTGTTTCAGAAAGCAGCTTCTGACCTTTGCAGAGTCACATCGCTGCTGAGTCGCTGCTCAGTCACAGAGAGAAGCTGTTTCACTCACACACTCACTGATCAGACACACACTGATCAGCTGACACACTGATCAGCTGACACACTGATCAGCACTGATCTCAAATTGTCTGCAGGTGTGTTTCACCTGAGTTTGGTGCGTGTCAGGATGCTCCGGGCCTCCTCGTACGTCACTCCGATCAGAGACTCTTTGTTGATGGAAACCAGCTGATCTCCGACCTGCAGCCTGCCGTCCTGAAACAGGAACAGGAAAATTAGATTATCCAGTGGAGTAAAGACACACAATGAAACTATCTCCCACTCTGGATTATTTTTGTTTGTCTGGTAAAAAAGCAATAAATACAGTAAAACATAATCAATAATGCAACGGAGCTGCTTTGTTTTGGTTTTAACATAAACGTGGGTGTCGTCTGCATATCATTAATTAATTAATGTGTCCAGAGCTGCAGTCATGAAGAATTTGACATCCTTTAATACCTTAAACTCAGTTTTGTGGATTTCAACTTTGCCTGAAAGATTTATTTTTAAGTTTTGCACTTTCCATGCTTTTATTTTGAAGAACCATTGTCTACAGCACAGTCCCGTGACCTATGATGTTGACATTGACTATGAAGTCTTGGCTTTGCACTGTGAAGCTGCAGAGGTCACAGGATCCTGACTCATGTTTCGCTGCATGTTGGAGCTTTAAGACGAGTCCCTGATGAAACCGTCCCACCACAAAGTCCCAGCTGCTGCTGTTCTGGAGCTTTCAATCATTTGACATGGTCTTCTTCAGAAACATGAATCAGTCTTTGTCTCAAAGGAGCGACTCAAAGTCTGGTTCTCAGCAAAAAGTCAAGTAATGTACAGGAAATCCTGTTTTTACAAATACAAAAAAACTATAATTTCATGATAAACTCAGATTTATGATGTGAAGTCTGATCGTTCCTGTTTTTATTATCAGGCCTTCACTATTCTTCTTCTTCTTCCTCTTCTTCTTCTTATTATTATTGAGACTTCATGCTGAATGAGCCTGAATTCAGTCAAACTCTGACCTGATGGCCATGTTTTCGCCCACCATCTTTATATTTTATTGTATTGTTTGTTTGTTTGCATTCAACAAAACCATAAATTAAGTTTTAAATGAACCCTTCTGACTGAAATCAGCTGATTATATGTTAATTACATGTATTTAATCTCTGTGTGTGGCCACTGACCTTCTGACAGTCTCCTCCAGGCACTATTTCCTGAATGAACACCATTGGTCCTTCTGCGCGGTTGGCTCCGCCCTTGATGACGAGCCCCAGGCCTGTTCCTTTGGCAACGCATATCAACTGAATGACACTGTCACTGGGGAGAGAACCAGGGGGGCGGTCAGGACGACACCAAGCGAGATTAAAACCCACAAAGCCAAGCCGCCGCTCACATTCAATCCCACTGTGACATAATCTCTCCTCCGCCTCCACCTCTCTCTGTTCCCACACTCCTGTGTGAAATTGCTAAAGATGCTTTCCACTATTTTTAGCTGCTGCTGGTGTTCCCATGCTGCAGAAACACATTTAACAGTTTATGTAACCACTTTTATTTTAAAAGAAACACCTTCACGGAGATGCTCTTCACCTCTTCTGTGAGCGTAAAGGAAGCTGCACAATAACCAGCAGAGATTTAAACCTTTAATCTGCAGCAGGTTTTATTTTAACGTCTCTTTTCCTGCATTTAGAAGTTTTAATCTCCATAAAACAGCGTCACATATTAATAATAGATTAATAACAGAACTGTGATCTTGACGTTCCTGAGCCGATTAACTGAGGTTTGCATCTGTTTGACAATGCAGTCCTGCAAAACACAATTTGCTTTGTTATTCTGTTTTGTAAAAGGTTGAGATTCAAAATCTAAACTGAAAACAATCCATTTTCAGTCATCGACAGCTCTGATTGGCTACAATCCTGTCAGCACATAACAGCTAGCCAATCAGCTAACGGTGTTTCATTTGAGTGTGTTTAAAATGAAAATGTCTGATTAATTTTCAGATTATTCACAATCCACTGACAGTTTGAGATTAATTAATTATATTCTACTATAAATTTCATAAAATCAAAAAAATGGCCTTTTTTTAATTGATAATTTTCTCTATGATCAAATCTCTGATGCCTGATTTGAGGATTAGCAGAGCGGCGTCTGTCCTGGCTGAGATCTGCTGCAGCGTACCTGAAGGCGTGCGTGGGCATGGGCACGGTGTAGGTGGGGTTGGCAGTATAAGGGGGGGCGTGGGTGTAGGCGGTGACCCCCTCTTTAGGGCTGAGGAGCTGGGGGCTCTCTGATCTGGAGGAGGAGGAGGAGGAGGCCGTGTCCGTCAGCTTCCCTGATCAGAGATGAGAGAAGAAGAAGAGCGGAGAGGTGAGCAGGAAGAGGTGGGACAGAAGAAGAGAGAGGGAAATAGAAAGAGGAGTGGGAGGAGGAGGAGGGAGGTGGATGAGGGAGGAGGGAGGGAAGAAGGAGGGAGAAGAGCGAGCAGCTCAGGTTTTATAATGTTTCACTCTGAAATGCTTCAGGACCAGAGAGGACGCTCTGTTTGTGAAGAGGCTGATCCATTTGAGTTCAGGAGACATTTAAGGGTTAAAGGTCCTGCACCTGAACACCTCAGGTGGATCAGAGCCACACACCTGTCGTCCATCCAGGTGTTTTCATGCACAAACTGCAGCTGCATTCAGAAACGTCTGCTGCACACTACAGACACACACAGCACGCAGTGTAACGCAGTCCAAACATCTTTGTTGTTTATCGGAAACTGAAGCATTTTGTTTTATTTTTATTTTCTGTACATTTTATTTTGTAAATTTCACTTTTATATTATTTCGTTTGCGCTTTGCATTGTGGGATCCATTAGGAGGGGCCGGCTGGTCAGATGCATCCTCAGTCAGATGTTTTTGCAAACTGCAGATTTTGCTCTTGTTTGCATGCTACATGCTACATTTTGGCTAAGACAGTACAAACTGCTGGTATCACAGGCGTCTTTGAATGCAACATAGATTTGATTGACAGCTCTCTCGTGCTCCCATTGGTTTATTGGCACCTCAATGGGGGCGGGGCTTATTGCTATGTGACATCACATCATTGTCAGCACAGCTCCACCCACCCCAGGTGTGATCACTGGAAACACCTGGACACTCAGCTGCAGGTGAGTCGACTGACACAGGTGATTCCTATTGGCTGTTCATGGTCAGGTGACTCCTGCAGAGTCTGATGGCAGGTGCTCAGGTGAGTGTTCAGCTTGGGGGGGGGGTCCTCACAGCAGTTATTGTACCGTACCTCTGTGTGTGTGTGTGTTTTACCTGTGGAGAGCTGAGTGGGAGAGATTCGTCCTGAAGCTGTGACGTTGTTGGAGCCGTACTTCTCCATCAGCTCAGCAAACTCCCTCCTGAAGGACACACACACACGCACGCACACACACACACACACACACACACACACACATAAGTGTGTTGTTTAAATTTGACTTTCTGAAACCTGAACAGTCAAATTTGATGAATGACTGAGGAAGTATTGAAGAAGAACTAATTATCTACTATAATATAACTGAGTATATGAAGTTTTATTCAGAGGATGTCTGAAGTCTATTAACTCACAAACACTGACTGGATCAGTTTAATGAAGGATGTTTCTCTGGTTGTGAAAATGAAGTTTCTGTGTTTATCTGCATTTCCCGCCTGCAGCCCAGCACATGAGCTGCAGGTTTGCTGAGCGCTGCAGATCTGTGAGTGTTTGTCTCCCTCACATGGACGCAGAGGAAACCTGACGGCTCGCTCTGACATCATTGTCTGATCCAGGAGCTTTTTAACCATCAGAGTCAGAGCTTCACCTGACAGGTCAGGAAGTCGTGATGTGTTCATGGTGACACTGACTGAGATGAATATGTTTGATTATGTAACTTAGATTTAAAGTAAAACTAATAAAACCCAGGACAGTGTCAGCAGCTTGATAAACTGACACTGGATCAGCTGTAAGACACATTTCTGTGTGTCAGCAGCTTGATAAACTGACTCTGGATCAGCTGTAAGACACATTTCTGTGGCTTACAGCTCCATAAACTGACTCTGATCAGCTGTGTTATCACATTTCTGTGTGTCAGCAGCTTGGATAAACTGATTCTGATCAGCTGTATGATTACATTTCTGTGTGTCAGCAGTTTGATAAACTGATTCCTGGATCAGCTGTAAGCATCAGCATTTTCTGTGTGTCAGCAGCTCCATAAATCGATTCTGGATCAGCTGTATGACACATTTCTGTGTGTCAGCAGCCTCGATAAACCTGGATCAGCTGTAAGACACATTTCTGTGCTCCTCTTTTCCAGCCGCTGCTTGTTTTAACTCTGTATCTGAAGCAGATGAAGGATTTCAGTCGCCGGACGCCTGGATTCGAAGTTATCAGAGAAACAAGGCTGAGCAAACGTTAGCAGCAGCTCGGCTCGCCGCCCCTCCAGGACGTCCCGTGTGCGGCCGACAGCGTGGGAGAAACAGTGGTTTTTAAGGTGGAACTGCTTTATTCAGTGTTTCTCTGGGTTTGAGTCAGATCGACAGGTGAGGCTCCAGACAAACCTCCTTTGCATCATCAGAGCGCTGACAAGGATACAAACATGCTCATGTTGTTGTCACACACTGGAATCATGCTGTGTTGAAGAAGACTTAAGGAGTGACTGAGATCATGAACTTGTTAGACAAACGTTACTGAGGCCACAACTCAGGCAGTGGAGTCGCTCCCTGCTGGTCATTAGAGAGACTGCAGGTTTGAAGCTGAGGTCACTGTTCTTACTTAAATCATGCTGTCTACCCTCTGTGTGGCGGCCATCTTGGCTCAATCAGTGCAAGTTGTCAGCTGTTTCCTGCCACAGACAAACTGAATCTGCTCTGAGTTAAAATCCAACAGTGACTGTCGACGATATTTGTCAATGTTTCTGATTAAAAACATAAATCCACCTGAAAACTCATTTTACATTGTCTAATGAAGGGATCTCTGGATTTAACGATTGCTGGAGCTGCGAACGAGACCTTTTTGTTGCTTTTGTCGTGACTTTCCTGATGAATTAGGACTGAACTCCTGCAAAGTGATGTCTTTGTTCTCCTGAATTCATCAAACCCCAGACTTTTTGTGTCTGAACAGCAGCTTAAAAATGACATAAACCTCCAGAAGTTCCCAGCTCGATCCGCTTTGACACAACTCGAGTCAATGAGCTTAGGCTCCAGGTTTGTTTTTCTGTTTTTTTATTATCCGGTGAACCTGTGAGGACACCAGAACCAAATCCCCACTGCAGGATTTCATCAAGCTGTCCCGGCTGTGACCCGCTCCCTGGCAGCTGCACACAATAACCATAATTTGTTTTAAGTGTGAAACGAATCGCGGCAACAATCGAGGTCGAGCTCTGAGGTGAAAACCTGACGTGTTGGCACAAAGCTGCTTTCACACACACACACACACACACACACTCTGAGCCGTCTCATCACCGTCTCCTCCTCCTGCTCAGTTTCACTCAAACAAACTCAGACTTTAATGTTTTTCTTCAAACCAGTTGGTGAAGCTGGAAACGACCGACCTCGACAGTCAGGATGAACCATGTGACCAGTTAAACAAGAGGAGCGGGAACTGAAGGACAGGTCGACTCATCAGAGGTCAAACGTGTGTGTGTCTGAACGTTAAAATACACTTTTCACATTTAAATCCACGACAGAGCCAAAGAAACAGACGGAAAATCTGGTTAAAAAGTGGAATTTATCCATTTTTCTAGGTGGATGATGTAACTGCCTGCAGGTCATGATTAATGTCCTTTCCTGTTTAACGTGGACCTCAGAGGTCAAACGTGTTACTGAGCTGACTGCTGCACTGTGGAGGCCGTGGGTGTGTTCGGCAGCAGCAGAAGAAGATCAACACCTGTCAGTAACATTTCATGATTTCACCATTTAAACATGGAAATAACTTTCACTGAGACTCCGACTCACTCTCAGGCTGCAGCTGCTGATCGTCTGATCAGCGTCATCTGACTGTGACTGTCAGGATGTCAGGTGAAGCGGTCAGAGACGTCCTGAAAGGCGCAGCTGCATCATCACTGGATATACTTCATACTGTGCTCAGGCAGAGCGGGCTGCTCAGCTCATCAGTGTGAAGTCGCAGGCGACGGCTGCAGCGTGGTTCGGTGGCCGCCTGCTGCTGGTTCTGCTGATCTCGGCGCCGCTCTGCGTCACTGATCAGCCAGGCTGCTTTTGTCCTGAGCTGACGCCCCGCGGACGGACAGCGGCGTGTCCTTATTGTGTCACTGCGAGTTTGCTGTGACAGGGCAAGCTGACGGGGGAAAGCACGGGGGGACGGCAGAGTGCCAGGTCGGTTTACCTCCTGCTGCTGAGCTGCAGGATGCAGCGTTAGAGAGGCAAGAAGAGCTGCTTCTCCTCTGATCTGAGAACAGTAAAGACTCTTTTATAGCTGTTAAATATACCTGACGATCAGTTCTGCACAGCTGCAATGGTTTCTTATATTCTTGCACAGATGTTGGGTTAATCTGAGGAACTGATTATTAGTTAATTAGTTTATTAAAGAAGCAACAACTTCAGTTTTATGAACTTAAATCAGTCGTTCAGCTTCACTGAGTCAGAGACAGTGTGTGGTGATGTGTTGCTGTGACTCCAGAGTCTCTGCAGAGCATTGAAGGTGAGTCTCTGCTTTAATACAGTGATGTGTTGCTGTGACTCCAGAGTCTCTGCAGAGCATTGAAGCTGAGTCTCTGCTTTAATACAGTGATGTGTTTCAGAAAGCAGCTTCTGACCTTTGCAGAGTCACATCGCTGCTGAGTCACTGCTCAGTCACAGAGAGAAGCTCTGTTTCACTCACACACTCACTGATCAGACACACACTGATCAGCTGATGATCAGGATCAATAATGTTTAAATAAATAATTAATAGCATTGTTTTGGCTCCTGCCTGTGATGTAACTCGAGGCTGTGACATCACAGCAAGGTTTTACTTGTCTCACCTGGATTCATCGTCTCTGGTGATCAGCAGCGACATGTGATTAGAGAGTGAGGCTGTCCTCAGGATCTCCACTGCCCTGTCAGGACACAGGACACATCACCGGCAGGTCAACAGCCTGACAACAGTCTGACAACACCCTGACAGTCTGACAACAGCCTGACAACAGTCAAACAACAGTCATACAACAGTCTGGCAACAGTCAAACAACAGCCTGACAACAGTCTGACAAGAGTGAAACAACAGTCTGACAATAGTCTGACAACAGTCAAACAACAGTCTGACAAGAGTCAAACAACAGCCTGACAATAGTCTGACAACAGTGAAACAACAGTCTGACAATAGTCTGACAACAGTCAAACAATAGTCTGACAACAGTGAAACAACAGTCTGACAACAGCCTGACAATAGTCTGACAACAATCAAACAACAGTCTGACAACACCCTGACGAGCTGGGATCAGTCCGACCTGATGGTGGTGCCAGAGGAAGGTTATTAAAACTCTTCCTGATGAACCTGAAGCTCCTTCACTGTCTGAAAACTGTGGAGGTCTTTCACACAGAACTGTCAGTGTCACAACGAGGACGAGACAAACATGTCGTCTGAGACGCAAAACGTGAAACTAAAGTCATCCTGTCAACACGACAGACAAAACGAAGCCCAGGACAGTCAGTCAGGTCTGAGTCTGGACAACAGGCAGACAGACAGGCAGAGAGACAGACAGACAGATAGGCAGAGAGACAGACAGACAGACAGGCAGAGAGACAGGCAGGTTTCCATGGAAACCAGGGAAATCAAATCACCTTTTACCTTAAAATATCTCTACACACACACACGCACACACACAGATAAACTGCAGATACAGCACCTGTCAGGCTCACCTCTCATTGGTCACTCCTATCAGACTGATGTTATTGACATCCAAAATCAGGTCACCTGACTTAAGCCGACCTGGAACAGACAGACAGACGGTGAGGAAGGATAACAACAACAACAACAACAACAACAACAACTGTCTGTAGGTAAAAGACAACAAGACAAACAGACTTCGTACCGTCCAGAGCTGCCAGCCCGCCGCCCACCACCCGCTTGATGTAGATGCCAAACTCTTCCCCTGTCAGCTCTCGGTAACCTCCGATGATCTTCACACCTGCACACAAACAAAAACAAAGTAAAACAAACGATGTGTTGATGCTTGTGACACTGCCGTCCGTCTCTCACAGGCGTTCAGAGACACATGACACCACATTAACAACGATTCACAGGTCAGACGGGTCAGCAGCAGCATGCTCACCGAGTCCCTTCTTGCAGTCGCTGAACTCCAGCCTCTGTACAGCGCGGTTGATGCCATGCGGGCCCATGATCGTCCTGGCAACAAGCAAAAACACAACAGACTCAAAAACATATCAACATCCTGCCTCGTCCAAAGCCTCTCTCTCTCTCCTCGCTGCTCTGCTGCACAAAATAATCAAATCATCACAGGATTTTGTCATTTTCTCCCCACTCCCTTCCTCCTCCCCTCCTCCCTCCTCCCCCCGGACACATCCTGACCAATAAAATCTGCCGCCTCCGCCTCTTCAGCGGCAGGACGGCTGAACTGGAGCGGTGACCTGGATGTTAGGAAGCCCCAACACACAAACGATGATGAGAGACAATCAAAGGAGCATCATCGAGCAAGTATCATGTCCACAACAGTCCCTGAGCATGTGAGTGTGAGTGTGAGCATGTGAGTGTGTGTGTGTGTGTGAGAGAGTGTGTGTGCAGAGAGATTTGTGGGCGTACAGGTTCAGATTGCACAGGTTCCTCAGACGTGGTTAATATGATCCTGCTGTCTGCTGGTCCCGTCCCGAGGCTCAGCGTCACAGCAGGGTGTGTGTGTGTGTGTGTGTGTGTATGTGTGTGTGGACTGACTGACTCCGCAGGGCCGACCCGACTGGTTTCAGGAGCCCTGAGCAGAGTGTGAGTCCCCTCAGAGCCTCGTGAAGTCGCCCTGCCTCGCTCTCTGTTTGACAGATTTGCAGCTTTAGAGTTTAAACTTCAGCCAAACGTCTCCGATCAGGAGCAAACATCTGCTGCAGCTGTGACCTGACCTGAGCCGAGTTAGCTGAGTCGCTAACTCGTTTACTGGTTTCAGGACTGGATCAGGTTTGGATCACAGATCTCTGCACCACACGGTAAAGAGGTCGCCACATTTGACATTAAATGACACAACTTCACACTTTCAGATGACGTGCAGGTGATACTCAAATCACTCCTGTTAACCTGTGGAGAGCAGATCGTCATGGTAACCAGACTGTGACAACTTCCTGTGATGATTCTCATTTAGTGTAAGAAACAAAACTACCCGGTCGGCTTGAGAAGAGCTCAGGGTTTGAGTTGAAATAAGCAGATTAAGTTTATTGATGCATGTTAAACTGAATCATAATTAACTGTGAACACCTCCACACCTGAAGTCACCACGCCTGATGTGATGTTCAGGACTGAGGTGTCATGCACCATTTAAAAGGGTAATATTGTATTATTAGTCTGCAGAAGCATTCAGGGTCTGTTGAGCTGTGAGGCTGTTATCAGCTCACATATACTGTGTGTTACATAAGAGATAATGTACAGTGAAGTGAAGGTCACCCTGAGCTGTGCAGAGGCTTAGTTTGAAATAACTTTATCATATAGCAACATATTCCCTTTGTTGATTCAGTTTGTTGCAAAATGTGGTTTAAAGAACTTTAATCAACACATTTAGTGAAAGGCTTCAGTCTGCTTCCATACTCCCTCACTCCCTGCACCTGGTGGAGCTCTGCTTCTCCATCAGGACACACAGCACTGAGAACACACACAGTGTTTTAGCTGCAGCAACACAATCGCTGCTCTGCACCCGCCCTGCTGCTGCACCTGCAGACACACACTTCTTCTTCTTCTTCTCCTTCTTCTTCTCCACAGTGACGGTGCAGCTGAAGGGTCTCTGCTCTGACACAGTGGAGGATGAGCTGCAGATGGAGCTGCACAAGGTCACAGAGCAGGACTTCAGGGAGAGATCAGAGCGTGGCAGGAGCTCTGGGAGCAGAGCATCACTGCACAAGGTCACTACTCTGCAGGACGTTTACAGCAGGGACAGTCGCTGCACCTTGTTTGAACTGGCTCCACCTGAAGCTGCTGCAACATGCTGTAACATTGATGCATCAGTTGCAGCTGATTTGAGTCACTTTTATAAATTAAACTTCTCATATTCTTTATTTAACTCTAAGTAGAATTTAAAACACAGGACTGTAAATGAGTACTTTCATATTTTGGTATCTTGATACTTTTACTCGAGTATTTCCTCCAGCAGCTCAGAAGGCAGCTGAGGCTGCTCTGAAACAGACCGGAGGATGACTCGATGGACTCAGGGTTAAGACATACTGACACACAGACCTGAGACCTGCAGCCACACATCAGGATTTGACTCATTTAGATCCTGAGTCACGAAGGCTGATTCACTGACGGCTCTGGATCAATGTGGGAAATCAATCAGAGATTTGTGGCTTTAACCAGAATCCGTTCATCACTGATCCTTGCTGAGTTTTTCCTTGTTTTGCACAATAAATGTTGTTTTTCAGCCAACAGCAGCAGCGCTCTGAGCTGACGACAACACGCAGCAAAACCAACTGCTGGGACATGAGGGAGCAATTAAACTGATCACTTAATACCTGATAATCTGCATTACCTGCTGCAAGCGATTAACATCACACACAACCGAGCTGCCGGGGGGCGCGCACACACACACAATAACGCCAGTGCAGAGTCACCGGGCCGTATGAACCAACACTCACCAGCTCCTGTCGCTGAGGTTTTAAACCTGCACCACAGAGGAAGAGCGGGCTTCCTCGCAGACACAGAGTTCATGTCATAGGTTTCCCAGGTTGCACAGGCAGATCCTCACTCGGGCCTCTCGCTGTTCCTAAATCCTGGCTTAAGACTAAAGGTGACCGGGATGTTTCAGACAAAGTCCCCCAGCTCTGGGACTCCCTACCTGATGATCACTGCAGAACCACTCACATTATCATTAAGCAAACTGAGCAGACTTTTATCAGGAAGCCATATTGTTTCTATTTTGGAGATAAACTATAATTTCTAAAACATAAAAGTCTTGTTTTTTTGTTTAAAATTTTTTCTGGGGGTTTGCAAAGGTGCCGTTAATCCCAAACACACAAAGCAAATCTGAAAATACCAAATATTTGCAGGGTGAAATGTATTTTAGAGAAGAGGAACTGTTCACATGCTCGGTCTCTTCCTGCCCCTCAGAAACAGGACGCCACAACAGAGGTAAACACCGGGAGAGGCGTCCCTGCGGTGCAGCGCCGCAGATGTTCTCGCAGCGCTGCGGCGGCACTGATGGATCCACATGCTGACAGTTTGTCAGGATGTCGTGTGGTTAACAGACGCTGCTGCGGCTTCAAACGGGATCACCGTTTGATCGGATGAGAGCAGATCAATCGTCACTGAGCTAATTCAGGAAACGTCACTCACGTAGTACATTTACAAGTACATTTACTTGAGTATGACTTTCAGGTGCTTCTGCTCCACCACATTTCAGAGGGAATACTGTGCTTTTTACTCCATTACATTTAATTTACTATAGTTACTTTGCGGATTCAGATCATTCACAGTAAACATGACTCTGTTGTTATTGAACATAAAGTGGCTGCGAACATCAACAACTTTATGAGCTGAGACATTAAATCAAGCCTTAATGCATCAGTAAAGGAAGAGAACTGTGATGTTTGGTAATTAAGGTGTGTTTTGATGTAAATAGTGTGAATTTCACAAACAACTAAAGATAGAGCTCTCAGGGTTTGACCACATGACTTTAAGGGCTTTAATCAATATTTCAATAATCAATAATAAAATCCTTTTGCAGCGCTTTTATGTTTCCTTTTGATTGTGTAAAATCTGAATGTTCAGTTTGACAATAGACCAGAAAGAAAATCAGTAAACTGCAGAACGTTTGACTTTTTTGCTAAATAATTAAATTAAACTAAACGTTTGATCATTTATTAATGTTGTTGTTTCAGCTTTGCACAGTAAGGATAAAGTCTCAGAGGTTCCTGAGAAGTTAACATTTTGCAGAAACAACATTTTAAACCAACAGCAGCTGCAGCCTGAAGAGAAAATATGTATATTTCAGTCAAAAGTACAAAATGTCCCTGTGAAATCTGGAGAAAGAAGAAAGTCTCAAAAATACAAATACCTGAGCTGCTGAATGAGCTGGATTTAATTTGCTGTTGTTATTTTTAAAATGTTGTTATTTTCCTTTAAAACAGCACTGACATGCATGACCCAGAAGTGCGCACATGCATGTGGACTTAAAGTCGGAGGCATCTGCTGGTGAACAGGCTGTAAACCTGTTTCACCTCTGAAGTCTGTGACCCACATGAACTGCTGCAGCAGCCGGAGACCGAGGACGAGGCAGGACGACAAACGCTGTAAACCACCTTAAGGAGCTAAGTTTTTAAAAAAAGGAGAGAAGGAAGGAAGGAGGGAAGGAGGGAAGGAAGGGAGGAGCACAGAGGGAATTAGCTTACCAGTAGAGTAAAGACAGCCCATCAAATCGCTCCGCGTCCTGAGGGAGTAATGGCATCGCACGACGGTCTGATGCAAAAAACAACCAACCAATCACACTCACACACACACTCACACACGCACACACACACACACACACACACACGCACTCACATGCAAAAGTGTTCCGCCTCCATCAGGCAGCAGCGGGTGGTTCGGAGGAGGAGACAGGATGAGAAGAGACGGCGGCGGCGGTTCAAACGAGGTCGGTGTGTGTGACCGGAGAGGAGAGGAGAGGGATGGAAATCCGCCTAGACAGGGAGAGACACACGCTTACCTTTACTCACTAATCCATGCTGATACCCGTCCGTCTCTCACGCACACACACACGTGTGCGCACACACACACACACACACACACACACACACACACACACACACACCATGAGCACATGTGCACACAAGCCCTGCAGAAGATGAAACTTTAAAGGCAACATTTCCTGAAGACGTTTCCTTTCTTCAGCTGAAAGATTAGAGTATTATAGCTAAGAACACTGCGAGGAGCTTAAATGTTTAAACGTTGCTGCTTTGGAGTCTCACAGATGCATTTTGGGAAGACACATTACCTGTAAACACTGCGAACACAGCTCGAGGACTCTGCAGTGATGCTTCTTTTCTCTGAGGAGCAAGCGGTGCACGTGGATTGAAATTCAAATTTTATCTGAAGGAGAAAACAAAAGAGCATGAATCACCACAGGAAAGTGTTTGAGATTACACAGACAGAAGGAAGGAAGGAAGGAAGGATAGAAGGGGAAGAGGAAGGAGGGAGGAAAGGAGGCGAGAAGTGAGAGCTGCCTCAGCTTCTAGTCAGAGATGTTTTGACCCACTCTTAAAGAAATATTTCAGGCTTTTAAAGTGAGGTTGCATGAGGTGGCTTCTATACAGTCAGTGTATTCGCTGCAGGAGATGGTGGTGGTAATGTAGGCTGTGTGTGTGTGGGGCAGCTTTCAGTTCCCTCTTCAGACTCCACCAGACTCCACCAGCAGTTGCTGGTCTACAGCTGCTTTAATCCTTATTTTGTTTGATTGACTGTGACACTTCAGTGAATCCGAGCAAACTCTTGAAATCACTGATTTCCCCCACTGACACAAAAACTGAGTCGACTGAGGCAGTGGTGGACCAGCAACTCCAGAGGTGCCTGAGCTAAGATGACTGGGTGAAATGGAGTCTTATAAATACATTAATACATTATTATAATATTTAAAAGCAAAAGTCGATGATCTTCACATTTCTGAAGCTGAAACCATCAAACAGTTCGGCTACTTGTTTCACTGTTCGGTCAATTTATGATGAAACACTTTTGAGAACTTTGGACATTTTGTTTGCAGAAATCTAAATATGTACGGCAACTAAATCTAAATGCAGGAAGATAGAAAGTTAAATATTTCACTCTGGTTAAACTTGGAGGAGTATTGGAAAGCTATTTTTGAGGCTCTCTCGACAGTATTAAGTGTTAAATTCAGCTAGACCCTATAAAGTTGCTGTGGGGTTGTTCCTGAGGTCATACAGCTTCCTGTGGCAGGGCAGAAGGTCGTGGCCTTTACTAGTATTCTGGCTCGCTGTTAATTCATCTGAGGTGGAAGGATGCTGCCCCACTCTCAGTTTCTCACTGGATAAAAGATGTGTTGATTAATCTGAAACTTGAAAAACTCAGATGTACACTGTGTGGCTCTGAAGATAAGTTTCTTAAAATATGGAGACCTTTTTTTAGTTCTTTGACAAACCCTCCTTACAGGTACAGGAACAAATAATGGGATGGTTATGGTTTGACCCATGACACATTTGTGATATTGCCTCTGTATGGTCGTTAATGATACATCAGATTATTATATCTTTTACTGTGTATATCTAATGGAAGGTGTCACACCGCGGTGAGTTTTGTTTCGTCCAGGTTTTGTGTCTTGTCTCTTTCTGTTTTATTTTGAAAAGTAACTCTCCTCTCGTTTCAGGTCACTTGCCCTTCCTAATGTGTCACCTGTCTGATTGTCTTCCTCTTGAGAGTGATTTTATGTTTATAGATTTCATGGATTAGAATTTGTTTTCTAGATAGATTAGTTTGAGCTGATTAGTTTTTTTCCCTCCTTAGGTGAGTGGTTTTGTTTTCTTTAGTGTAGTAGATCCTCCATTCTTTTAAGGAGTGAAGTTTATTTTGTTCTTTTATATAGTGTTAGGTTTTTCCTCCAGTCGGAGCGTTTTCTGCTGTTCTCTTGGAGTGAGTTCTTGTTTAAGTTTTGTAGCCTTTTTATTCTTTGCCTATTGTTTTGTAAATTTTGATAGCCACGTGGCTTCCTCTAGAGAAGGTGCGTGTATGATAAATTTCATAGCCCTGCTTCTTTGGTCACTCTGTCAAGAGAAGTTTGAGAAACTGCAATAAACTCTGCGTTTGCTGTCACTTGTTTCTGCTTCTGAGTCCTGTTTTGAGTCCTGGTCTGACAGAAGGTGCACATAGTGCTTGCAAAGGTTGTAAGACAGCAGGGGTTAGGGGGTGTTCGAGGTGGGATGGGAATTCTGTTTCTTGTTGTTTTTTTGCTTTTGTAAGTGTGTAAATTTTGGAAATTGTTAATAAAAATACTTTGGAAACAAAAAGTAAAATATTTCTCTCTGAGATGCAGAAATGAAACCTCACATCTGAGTACAGTACCTCAGCAAATGTCCCTGTCCATCACCTCTTCTAGCAACGCCCTGGACAGACAACTGCGTAGAAACCCCTGAGCAACCACCCAATTGTGTCAGAAAAAACCTGAAACTTGAGAAAAAGAGAATAATATAGAGCTGTAATGTACCATATTGTACTTCAGCTATGGAAAATAACAATATGCTGATGCATCATCCTGAAGAGCAAAGACGGCAATCTTGTGATTTCAAAACTTCCTCAAGAGTTTGTACGTTTGTCCTCGCCAATTTCTGCACTATTATTTGCTAAATGTCAGTCACTGTTTGACCTGCTGTGTCTCTGCGGTGACGCATCAAACTCAAGGAGGGCGGGTGGGAAGATGACAGGAAGCGCTTGACCCAGAAAAGCAAATGCTAACAAACACACAGTGCTTTCATTTGGTCTTTTATCTGTGTTGTCTTATTGATTAAAGTAATCATTAAATATTTAAAGCATTCTAATATTTCATGTATCTTAATCAGTTGCTAAGCTATCATACAGATAGAAACATTTGCCAAGGCACAAAACATTTTTATTCTTTTCAAATTAATGTATTGGCTTTTTAAAAGGGCCAAAATGGCCATAAAACCCATACTGTCACTCACCTCTTTAATGTACATGCAGCACACTTTGGGTTTCCTCTGCGCAAGTTTTCAGACTTGTCTTTGCTGAACGATCTAAAAGTGAATGGAAGTTATTTCATGTTGTTCTAAATAAAATAAAACAGATTTAAGGCTTATAGCAGCTTATAGGAGCTAACATTAGTGCCATATTAGCATGATGTAGCCATTATGATAAAGGTTAGCTGGTACTTATATTTTGCATTTTTATATTAAATTAGCCACTAACATTTCTGATATTTTGTATTTATTTTAATGTCATCTCAAATTGGGGCTAAAGTTAGTGGCTAAAATTACTGATACTTTGCAAGCTGAACATTAATGAAATTAGCAGCTAGATATAATTTACATTTCACCTGCATGTTAATGGCACAAGTTGTCAGCTAGCTAGCATTGCATACATTTTATAATGTTAGCTTAATCTTTATAGAAACTGTTAGCATGTTGACAGCTGAATGACGGCTAACTTTTTACACTTTAGCTGGATTTTAACCATTTGATACTTCAAACACTAATGATATTTTACATTTTAATGTTGTCCTTTACAAAATCTAAAAGTCCCACAAGTGACTGATATTTTACATTTTAGCTGTATCATAATCTTCTTGATGACTAAAGCTGCTAATGCTAGTGACGGTGGCAGCTAATGCAATTAACCTTTCTGACCCATCATTGGAGCTGAACGTTAGTCTTTATGAAGGCTACATTTAGTGGCTAACATTAATATTAATAATATTATATATTATTTTACTTTTTTTTTGTTGTCCTGATAGCTAATATTCGTAGCTAGCTAATTAACAGATATGAAATGTTAAACTGCATGATGGCTAAAGTCATAAGCTAACGTTTCTGACTTTTCACGTTAACTTAAGTTAGCAGCTAAATGTACTAGCATTTCACTTTACCTTCATATCAGCCTTTGTGTTTTCCCATTAAGTGCAGCAGATTACCTTTTAAATTAAGCAAATTTAGCTTTAGCATTAGCAAAAACAGATTCCATCCTAAACAAAGTTAATAAATTATAAAGTGCAGCTTAACTTGATTTTAGATATGTATCCACACTGCTGTTAATAAAATACTGACTTCAGCTAAACTAATTTTTATTCCTAAATTTAATAAAACTATGACTCAGTGCTGAAAATCCATTATGCTGCTCATCTTCTAAAAATAGTCCTGCACCCTGGGCAAAATGTCTTCACACGGCGTTTCCGACCTTACGTCACCTTTTCTATTTGAACTGCCTGTTCTTGTACCAGTGTGGTAACCGCCTGAGGACAGGGTTGATGAAAGTCGACATCACAGGAACATCCCCCTGACATAAATACACCGACAGAGTTCATAGATCCCTCCATTCCTTCTTCCAACAGTATTTGAATGGTGACAGGTGAGTTCTGAGTGTTAATCTAATTCACTGTGGTGAGTGTGTGAAGGTGCAAAGTGTTGTATAATCTGTGTGTGTTGTGTTATTTGTGGTTATAAAAGGATTTAATAATTAGCTATATCTTCAACAGGAAACCCTGTAACATGTAATGTGCCAAAGTACAGGAAAAGGACATGTCATACAATTTAAATTTTAAAGCATGACTTTGGTTGATGTAGTCACATAGTATTTTCTTAAATGACTTTCTAAAGTTAACAGTTGAAATTTGAAGAATCTTTGGTTTGTAAGACATTTTAACCATTTCATACTTTTAGATAAAAAGTTTTTATTCTTAAAGGATATTACATGCTGGTGTGCGTGCCACTTTCCAATTTTCTCCTCATTTTTCTCAAAATGTCTTACTGAGCTATGGAGAAGTGAAACAAGTTCACCCTCATGTAACACAAAAGCCTGTGTTTGTGTTTGTTTTTTGCACAGATTTCACTCTACACAAAACGGAAGAAGGTTAAAAGAGGAAGTGTCAGATTTCCTGTATTTCTAAACTTTGCTTGGTGTAGTCATATAACTATCCTGCTGCCAATTAGCCAACCACCAAAGCCACAACTGCTTTTTAAAATAAAGATAATAAAAATATTTTCAGTGCCCTATCAAAAATTACCAAAAATGCAAAAACAAAACATAAGCTTCACCACCGTGGTCCCTGGTGGAGGCAGAGGTGGTGGCTGCCCACCGGTTGGTATTCAACTGGAAGGTGTGATCCTGCCCCCAGTCCTCACCATTGATGTCATACTGGGGCTGCTGGGAAACTTAATGGCCCTGTGGATCTTCTGCTTCAAACTGAAATCCTGGAACCCCAACAACCTGTTCCTCTTTAACCTGGTCATAGCCGACTTCATGGCTCTGGTGAGTCTGCCACTGAGGATCGATGCCTTGCTCAGGGGCTACTGGGTGTTTGGAGATGGCATGTGCCGAATCAACCTCTTCCTGATGTTTTCAAACCGCACCGCCAGCATCACACTCATGACTGTGGTGGCCATTTACCGCTATTTTAAGGTGAGGAAATGAGCATGCAAGATACTGACTTCAAAAAAGCTTACTGCACAACATACACCACCCACCGACCTGAGTAAACACCAAAACATCACATGCTGACCTCGACAGAGTGTAAAATCTTGTTAGCTAGCAGAGAAGCTAGAATCGAAATGGGCCAACCCAACCAAGGTCACTGTATAACGCAAATACTGAAGCAAACTCTACTTTTATGTAATAAATAATAGTGCAGAATATGATCAATCAATTACAAATCAGGTGAAGTAAATGTACTTACATTCATCAGTTAGTGTTTTCAAGGTCTCTCATGAACAGTCACATTCAAAATTTTGTTTGTTTGCTGAGTTAAAGCTCAGTTGAAGTGAAGTCAACCAACCCAGATGTATTTCAGAAAGTAAAACGGCACAAGTGTTTGGATGCACATCATACACTGTCAGTGGATGTTGCCCTTAATCCCCTCAAATAAAGTGAAAAGGCGATTTATTAGTCAGTGCTGAACAACAACAGCTTAATCCAATTAATCCAGCACAGGAGTTAACATTCATTTGTCTGTGCGAATTTAAATGAACCCTGTACAAGGATATTTATTGTCTGGTTGGAATGATATGTAAACACTGCAGGGCTGTGACCTTGTGAAGCTATGTTGACCTTTCAGAAATGACTGTATAACATCAGCTCTTACTGATGTAAAATGTTGCTCCATGACTGCGTCTGCAGGTGGTCCACCCTCACCACCGGTTCAACCGTATGACCAAGCGGCAGGCTGCATACGTGTCGGTGTTTGTCTGGATTGTGGTGATCAGCCCGCGCCTTCCCATGCTGGCTTACAACCACATCAAGGGCAGCGGCAACAGAACCCAGTGCTTCTTCTTCACGTCTTACAAAGAGGCCTCACAGGCCATCATCATCCTGGTTGGCATGCACCGGATCCTGACGGTGGTGGAATTCATCATCCCAATGGCCATGTTGCTGTTCTGCTCCATCCGGATTTCCAGATTCCTGAAGGAGCGCCAAGTGGGAAAACCAGACAAGGCGCGAAAAGCGATACGAGTGTGCATCGCCATTGTGGCAGTGTTCATGGTGTGCTTCTTACCCACCACGGTGACAACTATCGGGGTGTGGGCCATCCGCTCATACCGCCCATGGGACTGTGACTCCTTCTACACTTTCACCCAGCTCAACATCGTGTCTTTGGGGCTGAACTTTCTCAACTCGGCCCTGGACCCCGTCATTTACGTCTTCTCCAGCTCCATGTTCAGGAAGGCCCTCTGCAGCTCGTTGCCCAGCTTCCTGCGCTGCAAGCAGGATACAGGTGAAAGTGAGAACACCGTGTCCACATCAGGAACTCAGTCGACCACCCAGCAGGAACTGAAGTCCATGGGAGTCAACAGAGGAAGCGAAGCCATGTAATTAGTGCTTCCTTGATGACAACATTGTAAATAATGTTGTTCCAGTTCAATTAAAATATTCAAACCCAAACATTGTGCTCATCTTGATTTCTCTACACATCCATTTTCTTCATTAGGTAACTTTGACCTCACTCATAAATGGTCCTCTGCTCATTAGTTCATTGCAGATGGATGGATAATGTGCACCATCTACTGGACAGAATGTCAACTACATCAGCTGGCCTGTGATTGAAGAAACAATATCTGAAGCAGAACAATGTTGGACCACTTTGACATCATGCTGATCTTTGTAGACTTGTGTCACAGTAAACCTTAGATCTTGTAGATACAGACAGCTGGGAATAAAGCAGGACACTAATCAGAATTTTCTGTCCCTGTCACTTTACAGTAAAGGTCTCCAGCCTTATGGAAATCTGGATTAACTAGTATACATTTAAAAAAATATATTACAAATGACAATATCACACACAGCTTTATGGCAAACCCCCGTCACCAAACTGCTCACAAAACTGCTTCAGAAACCAGACTCAGAAAAGAAAGAAAGAAAGGTAATTTGGGTAGGTTCTCACTTCAGGAATTCAGGAGTCACAAAAACGTATTATGTTATTTATAAAGAATATATAATAAAACATGTGGAATATATTTGTTTTAAAATGAAAAGAGCTGTTCAGACATGATCAATGAAAACAAAGACTTCCTCAACAAAACCCTCCAAGCACTGAAGATTTGCTTGGTGTCAGTTCTTGAGGAAAGGACTCAAAAGGTTCAGAAACCCTTCCACCAGATCGATATCTATCATACATCTTGTTGATCTAACTTCACGAAACTCACAATCCAACACTGACACAGACACTTCACTCAGGGGTTAACCAGGTGTTCAGAGAAAGGTTTTCACTTCTGTCTCAACCCTGTTTCTCCAATCTTCACAACATGTCACATTTCACCTGAACAACTGGATGCGAAGCTATGAACGTCATCCAGAAAAGTGTCAGTGAATGTGTTATCTTGATTTAAACAATTGCTGCATCTCCTTCCTCCCTATGACGATTCTTATCATTTGTCTATAAGGGCGGCTTCATTTGCTCTACTTTGAGCAAATACAAAAACTTGATTTACATGGTTGGCAGGACATTTGAAACACTCTTTGATCCCCACAAGGAGGAAGCACTTTTAGATTTGATACATTTGAAATCTTGCCTAATTGCAAACAAAACTCAAAGTGAAACTGATAAGTGGGCTTCAAGGTCCAGTCATCTGCAGTTATGTTCTCTAGAACTCTCAGACTGACCTGGGGTTTTCCCCAAAACTTCAACAAGGTCATTACTATCAGCGTCCCAGCTGCAGTGATTTGGTGCCTGTCACCAAACTGCAGTTCCTTGTTCCTTGTTGTGCTCATGAAGGCTTCCTCTTTTAAGGTCATTGCTAGAAGGTTTATCCCTTGCATGCCTGTACAACACTAAAATAATATTAATTAAGGTCTCCGCTTGTTTATAAACAGCACTGAGATGAGACAATTTGGTCCCATTTTCATGATCTTATGATCCCATGTGGCCTTGTTGTCCAATATTAAGAGGGGTCTGCAACAGAGTTTGAGAACCTGGAAGCACCTGTCTCCATTTATGTGGTATTCACCTGGAGGGTGTGATAGTGCCCCCAGTCAAGATAAATAAGCTGTTAATTATTCATTTAACAGCAAGCAAAATGTCTTCGGAAACTCAAAGGAAATTTACCAATGTGTCTTCATCTTCACAGTAAAGGGGTCAGAAAACCGGCAGCCCACTGACCAACACCTTTTTGGGGACCAAAATGCTGGTCTCCACAAGCTTCAAAGACTGTTTGAGGGCCAAGATTTGGTTTTAGACTTAGGTTCACAATACGGTTTAGGTTAAAGTCGTCAAGGTCAGAGTAAAGGGTGCCCTAATCTTAACCACTTTAAGAAAGAGTGAGTAAGTGTTTCTGAAGCCCGCCCCTCTCCTGCTGGCTGGCCAATCACACTCCGACTCCACAAAGGCGGCACCTCAGACTTTGTTGCTTATTTAAGCCGATGCATTGGCTGTAAAGATACAGAGTCAACACAAGTCAAGTAAGTGTTAGTTATCATTAGCAGTTAATGCTTCCTCTTTTGGTGACTGTAACCCTGTGCTCTTTTATTTACAGACCGAAGCTTACCACCAAATCAACTCGCTGTGATTTCTTAAAGGTAAATTAGTTTTTCTCTTTGCCATTTCATCTGTATTAAATATTGTCAAAAACCCTTATCATGTGTTAGGCTGAATGGTGACACAGATCAAGATTAAACTGTGTACATGGTTAAACCGTCCAGTATCAGACTGTCACAGCCTCAGCTTTCTCCCTTTTATATGGGTGGCACCACCTACTCATATTTATCCTTTACCTCCCCAAAGACTGGCAACAACAAAATACATGCCATTATTCAAAATAAATATCTTTAAATGATTTTCAAGAGTTTCTCTTTACCAAAAAGATGACTAAAAGATCCATCTGTACATTCAGGTGAAACACCTCTCCTACTATGCCACACTTGGTCTCTCCCCTTGTAAACCCCCCTATTTAATCAGCTGAAACCTTCTGGGTTGAGTTTGACAGTTCTGGGTTAACAGTTGGAGAGGAGACGAGCGCTACAGCGAGGTGAAGTGACCATGCCCACACCCCACACTTTTATTGTTTCAACTACGCAGTTTGTGTGTGCTGGACCTGCACTGAACCACGACAGTATTTGCACAATACTGAAGTAATACTCAGAGAGGAGGAGAGTGAGCTAAACCTGCTGCACTTGTGTCTGTCATCCCTGGGACATGCTCGGTTCAGCCTGCAAGTGAGGCCACAGTGACAATGCTAACATTTGCTAACACAACAAGATAATGTTTGCTAATTAGCGCTAAACACAAAATACTGTCGAGGCTCGTGAGAGTGTTAGTTTGCAGGAATTTGGTCATGAGATGAGATGAGAAGTATTGGACTGATGACCTTACATTTGTATGTGTCACTTGTTTTAGATGGATCAAAGCTTGGAAGATGTACAGTTGTATATTGACTATGTTGTTGAATTAATGTCAACAGAGAGACGACTTATCCTCAGCTGACATGGAAGTGGCAGCCCTTGGCCGGCCTTTCACCTTAGGGATGTTGTATGACTGTCGGAAAGATGAACTAATCCCAGGTAAATCTTAGACGTAGACTCCGGGGTGTAGAATAACTACTCTGCAAAGGATGTGTCTAAAAGACTAAGCAAACACCATGCATCAACATGATACCAACATGCTCAAATGAGCAAATGTTAATGAAGATATACGGCAAGTTGCATAATGTTGAAACAACTGCAGAAGGTGTTTGTATATTTGTTTATTTTCCACCAAATATTCAGTCTTGCAATACAATATCCACTTGTAACAACCTGTTTCTTTTTTATGGTTATATTTAGCAGCACTTGGTTAAGGTTTGGAAAAGATAGTGGTCTGATTTCCATTCATGCCTTAATAGTAGACTCTTTGACTTGCTTTAACACATGGATTACTCTGTAGGACTCGCACTGTGGGATGAAACAACAATCCAAAAGAACATAGTTCAGAGCTCTCAGCTCAGCAGTGAATTTGAAATCTCTGCATCTGACACCATTGAGTCCAAGTCCTCCCTGCTGGATGTTAATGCTTCTCTGAAGGCCAGTTTCCTGGGTGGGCTGATTGAAGTTGGAGGATCTGCCAAGTATCTGAACGATACGAAGAAGTACCAAAATCAGAGCAGAGTAGCATGTCAGTACAAAGCTACCACCAGCTTCAAACAACTGTCCATGACTCCCCAAGTCACCATGGACACAATGCAGAAAGAGCTGATTGAGAAGGGCCTTTCAACACACGTAGTGACCGGCATCCTTTACGGGGCAAATGCTGTCTTTGTGTTTGACAGTGAGAAGTTAGATGCGAGCAGGGTTCAGGACATCCAGGGTAGCATGGAAGCTGTGGTGAAGAAGATCCCTTCATTTAGTCTTGAGGGAAGAGTTGACATCAGGCTGAGTGAAGCAGAAAAAGCCCTGACTCAGAAGTTCTCCTGCAAATTCTATGGAGACTTCATTCTTGACATCAACCCTGCAACCTTTGAAGACGCAGTGGAGACCTACATAAAGCTTCCAAAGCTGCTGGGGGAAAATGGAGAGCCTGGCGTTCCCCTGAAGGTCTGGCTGATGCCTCTGAAGAATTTGGATCCGAATGCTGCTGAGCTTAAGACAGGGATCAGCATTGGACTTGTAAGAAAGGCTCAAGCTGCTCTGGAGGACCTGCATCATCTGGAAAAAATATCCAATGACTATCTTGAGGACAAAGTAGTGAGAGATTTTCCAAAGATGCAAGAGAAGTTTAGCAGGTTCAAGACAAACTGTGTCTATTTCAGATCTGCACTTGAAAATGAAGTGGCAAAGAAACTTCCCTTGATCCGAGCAGGTGAAGAAAAAGAGGGCAAACTAGAAAAAATCTTTGACGACAGAGACAAGTCACCGTTCAGTCAAGAGAAATTAACCGAATGGATCGATCATAAAGAGAGAGAAATCAATGTCATCAGGTCCTTTGTGGAGATGATGAAGGAAATAAAGATCGTCCCAACCCAGTCTGAGCTGGACTTGTTGGTTCTTGCTCCAGGTGTACAAGATGCCTTGTGCTTTGTTTTTACCTCCCTGGAAACTACTGACCCCTACCTTCAGGAGCTGGCCAACTACGTGGACCACTTAAACTTTCAAGGTGCTATGTCTGCAGCGCCACCTGAGCAAGACCATTGGTACTACGCGGATGATGTTTTGATCAAAATGAGAGAAAAAGCCAAAGCTTTCAACGATCTTGCCAAAGTTTTGAAGAACAGCAGCAGATTCTGTTTCCTGGTAGCAGCCATCGCAAATGAGAAATACAAAGGAGCGACCATCTACCATTACAAGAACGGCGTTCTGGTCACTGATGATTTTACAAAGCCCAACATCTCTGACCTGGAAACTGTAACGGACAGAGGAGATTTCATCTGGTGTAAGTACTTTACATTGTGACTTCATCTTTTCTAATATGTTCATGATGATCCACAAAGGTATCTTGTGCACCTGGCCTGATGCTGTGAATCAAGTGTGAATTGTAATCATGGTCACATCTTGTTCTCTCCATCAGACTCCTGTGATCTGACTCTGGATCCAGACACAGCAAACAACCAACTCACTCTGTCTGAGGGGAACAAGAAGGCAACAAATGGACCAGTCCAGTTGTACCCTGAACTCCCGCAGAGATTTGATAGTTATGCTCAGGTTCTGTGCAGAGAGGGGCTGACTGGACGCTGTTACTGGGAGGTGGAGTGGAGCACTGGTTGTAGTGAAGATGTAGCTGTAGGTGTTAGCTACATAAGGCTGCCTAGAAAAGGAAATAATGACCAGTGCAGGCTCGGAGGGAATACCATGTCCTGGTGTTTCGGCCATAGATGGTCCAAACCAGATCCTGCTCTATATGCAGACTACAACAGTAGGACCACCTATCTCCCAGTTCCTGTTACTGGCTGCAACAGACTCGGGGTGTATCTGGATTGGCCTGCAGGCACTCTATCCTTCTATAATGTCTTACCTGACAAACTGAGTCACATGTACACTTTCAGAGCCGAGTTCGATGGGCCTGTTTACCCAGCCTTCTTGATTTGGCGTGAATCTAATTATGCCTTTCTTTCTCTGTGAACCTTGCACCACACAATTCAATTCAAGTGCAGTTTGCTTTACTAGCATTACTGTTGGTGTGAAGGATAGAATTAACTTGTGGAATTCGTTTTATTTTTCTGATTAATTCGCTTTGTCCTTTGGAATGCTGGAAAACTTACAAAACTTGGCACATGAATCAGTATGGTGCTAACTAGAAATGCAACTAATCACTTTTTCAAATCAAATCAGAAAGTAAGTAATTAGTAATTAGATTACTTTAACGAGTCGAAAATGGTGTTGCATTGGAGCTTGAAAGCTTGGAGTTTAACTTAATAAACAGCAAATGATTAACTACTTGAATAGTTTGAGTGTGCTTGTAATAATGTCTGTCACACTTGTGTGAAACAGGGAACAGGAAAGTGGTTGGACCCGAATGCTGCCTTCAAAGGCAGGCAGACCAGGTCAGAACCAGGAAGGCAGTCCATAAGGCAAACAAATCCTTTTCAGGGCAGGCAGAAGCAAAGTCCATAAATCAACTGAAGTCCAAGGAGATAAATCCAATAACACACCAGGAAACACCAGGAAACACTGGGAAGCAGGGCTGGGACACAAGACACTAAGTAAGAAGACAAACACACACAGGTGAAGCTGATGAACAAATAACACAGGTGGCAATGAAGGAGGAAAACAGACACAAGTAGAAGCACGCTTACAAAATAAAACAGAAACTCAAAACCTTGAAGACGTGGAGCTTTGGTCTGTTTGGTTGGTGCAAACAAACATGGTGAAGGTGTCACTTTGTGCTCATCATCACCGCACTTCTCACTGTTTTCATCATTTTAAAGCAAACAATCAGCAGATTTATGAAGATAAGAATCAGGAGCACCTGAACGCATCAGAGGGTCTGTGCTGCGTTCAGGTGCAGAGCAGGCGCTGTTGCTGATCCGTGTGTGTGGAGATGTGCTCTCACGCGCGAACCTGCGCAGACTCAGAACACAGCGCTCAGTCTGCAGAGGCCACAGGCCGGAGGAGTGCGCTCGATTTCATCACCATGATGGCACGACTGAGCGGGGCTTCCAGTCATTTCTAGATCGCAACAGCAAGAAATCGCCAGTTTTAAGGCATTACCCTTTGATCTAATACATTATGTATCTATACGTCAAATATTTCAATACAAAAATAATCAATTTATAATAAGCAATTTGGTCTTTTATAATGTGCAAGAATAATTTTAAAAACATTTTAAAATCATACCTGCAAATAAAAATAATTCTAATCATAATTCTGACGTGTCAAACATAAATAAAGAAATGAATAAAATGTTTTTCCTTTCCTTTGTTAATCCATCAGAAAAGCTGTGCAGCAGTTGTACAGCGTTGGAGAGAGTGCAGCTGTGATATATTATTACAGATAGGAAAACACAAATGGAGGAATCATCTATTCTCAGGTTTATCACACACACAAACACACACTCAGCATATATATGTAGAAGCTCTGCAGTCTGGAGCTCCGCCCGCTCCGCTCGGGCCAGGCTTCCAAATGAAGCCAACTTTGTGCCTGTTTTGTGTGTGTGTGTGTGTGTGTGTGTGTGTGTGTTTGTGTGTGTGTGTGTGTGTGTGTGTGTGTGGTGGGGGGGTTGTTCCTTCCTCCCCCCTCTGTCAGCAGGTTGGGCTCTTCTCTGTGCATCAGATGTAGCGTTCATCGAGTCTCTTCTTCTGCTTCCCTGCGTCCGGATCGACCAGCCGGCCTGCCCCGACCACCGGTTCCGACAGGCGGCGGAGGAGGACGATGGACCGGGGTCTTAGTGTCTGCCAGCCGGGGAAGATTTAATGCGGCGGCGGCCAATAAACGGCCAATAAACGCTCATCATATTCCCATAATATCCCCGTAACACCGCGGCGGGGTCTCTCAGTGTGTCTGCAGTGCTCCACGGTGAGTTTACTCAGGCCTTTTGTTTTTATCAGGCCTTATTATTATTTTTATTATCAATATTATCATTATCGCGGTTTCCTGTCATATCCTCGCACTGCTGAAGGCATTGTTTCTTCTCCGCGACACGATTTCTGCTTTTTTTCTCTACTGTGCAATCACATTATTCTGTTAATACTCCTATAAGGTCCTGATGTGTTATAGTTACAGCTTGCAGCGTCTATCTGGTGCATATTTTGCTTTAATATTATTTTGTACACATACATTATCATCTTATTCCTCTAATGCTTTAATATAGACATCCAGTATGCTATTGCATAACCTGTATTTATTGCCTGAACATTTCCACCATATAGCTTCATTTTATTGTGCTTTATTGTATTTTCCTATGAAATATCAAAAAGCTCAGTGGTTCAAATCAGTATTTGTATTTTATGCTTCAACTCTGCCACATTTCAAAGTGAAAAACTGCACTGTTTAATTTAACATTCAGTTTAAGTCCTTTAAACATATAAAATCCTGTGCAGCGAGAATATTTCAAAATTATTTAATGTGTGTTCCTTAAATCAGGCTTATTTGTCTTATTTCTGATTTGTACATCTGCAGCTTGACGCTGATTTAAATTAAAAGCATGTTGTTGCTCTTTCAGTGAGTGAGTCCTGGTAATAGTTTGACAGTCTGCTTCTTCACTGTCCTGTTACATTTACACCACTAGCACACCTGTTTATGAAATGTGAAGCTATGGCCAGCAGCCGGATAGCTTAGCTTAGCATAAAGACTGAAGATGGTAGGACGTGTGTATTCACTAGCTGTCTATAAAACCAACAGGGATGTTGTTGCTGTGTCTCTAAAATCACCATCTTGAGCACTCTGAACACTCTAAATGTGACCTTGAGATTGATTTATGTATTTACCCTGTCACCTCACTGTGTTTCCTGTCTCCCTGCAGGTACCGGGGCTCGTCGTTCTGCATGGCCTCAGTAGCTGTGGGGTTCTGGGGTTCTGCCGCCTGCTGCTCGCACTCCAAATTCTCCAGAACAGGCAGTCTGAAACTGCGGCAAGGCCGCTCACCTCCGTCCATGTCGTCTGTCCGGAGGTGTTCAGGTGTGCCCGGCCTCGGGGGTGGAGCTGTGTCCCCGGGGCCTGTGGTAGCGGAAGTGTTGGAGCCTGGCGTGGGGTTGTGGGCCGGCGAGGCCAGCAGGGAGCTGTTTGAGGCTTGTCGCAGTGGACACCTGGAGCGAGTTCGTAAACTGGTAACGGCTGAGAACGTGAACAGCCGGGACACGGCGGGGAGGAAGTCCACGCCACTGCACTTTGCTGCAGGTGAGACTCACTTCAAGCTGATGACGTCTTTGAAAATGTTTCCTGAATCTGTCGTTGAACAGAAAACAGAAACCCATGAACTCTGGTTATATGCTGATGACGCAGACCTCTTTCTGTCAGACTCGATCCATAAATTCATTAATAATTTCAGACTTTCAGGAAATTGATTAGGGTATGAAAGTGTCTCATAATTATTTATACTGTGAATGACAAGATATGGCAGATATAATTTTAATCTCTTGTATTTATGAATAAATGCACATCAAAGTCAAGTTTTTTAGTTTTATTTTAAACTATAATATAAAAGACATTATTCCTTGAGTTAGACGAACAAACATTTGCATCCATGAGTCTTGACGTTTGCTTTCCAGTGTTTCTCCACATTGATGTTGAACCTGCTTCCTCCTGTTAAAGCCTCTGCAGCTCAGCTTTACTGTAAATTTACTGAATTATTAATTGTGACCTAGAGAAACAGAGACTTCTGAGGGTCGTGCTGTGCAGGAATAATAAGAAGTTGAATGTTTTCAGGATGTGTTTTTCCAGCTGACTCAGTCCTTCTCTTCAGGTTTTGGACGTAAAGACGTTGTGGACTTCCTGCTCCAGAATGGAGCCAATGTCCACGCCAGAGACGATGGAGGGCTCATATCCCTCCACAACGCTTGCTCCTTTGGCCACGCTGAGGTACGGCACCACACCTCCAACCTGCTCCTGTAAACCTGTGGAGCTTCCTTCAAACCTGTGTGTCCTGATGTTTCTGTGTAGGTGGTGAGCCTGCTGCTTCACCACGGGGCCGACGCAAACGCCAGAGACAACTGGAACTACACGCCACTGCACGAGGCAGCGATCAAGGGCAAGATTGACGTGTGCATAGGTACAAACACACTCTGCACACACACTAACACGCACACTCACAGAGTCAGCAGGAGCAGAACCACCACAGTGTTCTGCAGTGCAGCGCAGGAGGAAACTGATTGGGTTGGACACTCAGCTGAATATTAAACCATCTGGAAGGTGTTTAAAACAAAGATCCTGCAGGTGACAGGGACAGGACAGGTGGGGCTAATGCAACAGAAATATAGGTGCATGGGACGCATCAACCTCAGGACATGAAGAGCCTGTGATGACGTGTCAGTGTGAAATCTCTTTACATTTACTTCTGTGCACTTGTTATGCACGTTATTATGATGTTTACCTGCACTAAATATTCAGGTTTTTACCCTCATACTACAGAAATACATGTACGTATACCAGAATATCCACATTTATGTGCGACTGTGCATTGTCCAATCATCGTACATGACCCTGAATGCCTCATTCTGTCTGCGATATCTGTGTGTGTTTGTTTTGTGCGTCTCTGTGGGCTGGGTGGTTTGTTTCTGCCACAGTGATATGTTGATGCTCGTAAAACTTATCGAATAATATCTTCACAGGTGTCAATTGGAAAATTCAGGATAAACGTCTGATTAAGTAAATCTAAAAGGATATCGGTGTGTAAACATCAGATGTAAACACAGTCAGTGTCTGCATTACATGGTTTGTCCACTAGAGAGCGCTGCCCTGTTGCTTTCAACTCAATCAGTGTCTATAAATCAAGTTTTAAAGTTTCTGTATAAAAAATAGTTTGTATATGTTGAGAATATTATCAATATTGTATTGTTGAACCCCTCAAATATCAATATCAGCCTCAGAACACAATAAATGTCATTTTATTTGTGTAACACTTCCACGTCAGTCTGAACTGAGTCAGTCAGTTTGAATGCAAATAAATTAATTATTTATTCAGTTTTATATTAAGGACAAAATCAAATTAGTTCAATGAACCACAAACTGTGGATATAAGCAAATATTTAATTTATCTTCCTCCCACAGAGCAGAGAAACAAACCTCATGAGTCTGAATTAAACTGTGGTTTACATTTTTTGATAATTGAATGGATGAAATAATGAATATTTGGCTTTAAATACAACTTAAAAGATGAGCCAAATGCTGTCAGTTTACATAAAACTCTGTGTGTGTGTGTTTGTGTGTGTGCGTGAGTTCTTCTTTGTTAGTATTAGTTTCCAGCAGTGTGACCAGATTTAGGTGACAACATTATTTTTGATGTTGCTGTTGTTGGTCTGTTCATTACAGAGTGAATTACGCTTTATATGTTGTGTGTGTTTGTGTGTGTGCAGTGTTGCTGCAGCATGGTGCCGAGCCGACCATCAGGAACACGGACGGCCGCACTGCTCTGGATCTGGCCGAACCGTCTGCCAAGGCGGTGCTGACAGGTGAGGAGGTCCTCACAGAGATAAGGGTACAACAGTACACAAAGTACACACAGTACACACACCTGTGAGCAGGAAACATGTTGTTACTAACCACGAACTGCAGATCAACATACAGATGATAAAATCACACTAACAAATTTGTTTTAAGTTTTAGTGTTTAAATCAGTGTTTTCTCACTGACTAATTGTGCAAAAACTTGACTCCCCCATTATGTATCCCCATGAATAATAATACAGTAATATAACAACAACTACTATTGTTGCCTCAGTGTTGTAAAGCATCTTTGAGTACCTGAAATGTATTGTAATTGTATGTAAATAAATGTATTATTTTGCGACTCTATTAATTCATTTATTTACCAAATTCACTGTGGTCTGTGTTCAGCTCCATTAACCGCGGCTATACAGTGTTATTCTATGAGTGCTGGATTCTGATTAAAAGCTAATGTAGTGCTAGCTAAACTAAACTAGCCAAATGTTAGCTAGCATAGAGTTAGCTAAAGTGAGCTAGCTCAACATTAGCTAGCGTAAAGTTAGCTAACCTAACATCAGCGAGCATATTGTTAGCTAAAGGTGGTAACTATTGTTACTTAAGGTTAGCTCGTCTAATGTTAGCTAACTAAAAGTTAGCTAAGTTAGCTAACTTAAAGTTAACTTAACTTACTTTAACATTAGCTAACTGCAGCTAACTTAGCTAACTTAGCTTAACTTAACTTACTTTAACATTAGCTAACTGCAGCTAACTTAGCTAAGTTAATGTTCGCTAATAATAATATGTTATTATTATATCATAAATATTACCTAACGTTAACTAGCATAAAGTTAACTAAAACAAGCTAGCGTAATGTTAGTCAGCATGTTGTTTGCTATCTCCCATAGCCAAATGATTCTTTTAAGCTGCAGGGTAGATATATGTCATATCTCAGGTTTGTCCTATTTACTGGAGCAGTCAACAACATTTTCATTGCTGTAGAACATCATGGGATGTTAGTGACTGTTCCAGGTGTTAGTCAAAGCCTCAGGTGAGTTAAAGGGCCTAAGGAGAAATGAACAGCCTCCTCGTCATTAATCTTAGTTAAAAACAACCACTGTCTTAATCTGTGTCATTTATTAGTAACAAATAAAACAGGACAAAAGAAACTGATCTTTTAGAATTAACTATTAAAACATTAACATAAATCAAGTGGTTTCTTCATTTGAAGCTTGTGGTTAGCATTTAGCATTTATCATCTCTATGCAAATGCAGCTTTGAGCACGGCCACTTTGGTTCAGTTTGAAGCAGAAATGTAGAAGAGCAGACTCTCTAAAATGTTAAAAACTAAAATATTCCCACATTTTGTCTGATTGTTTCTGTTTTTCAGGTGAATACAGAAAGGACGAGCTTCTGGAAAGTGCAAGGTACAGTGGTGTTGGCTGTCAGCAGCTGAAGTTAAACCTGGTTATTGTCAGTATAATTCTTTATTACAGTATCTCATGTGAGACACATGCATTCTGTCACGTAGGCCTCCTTGTTAATAATCAGCAGTGAGTTTCAGCTAATTAATGTGATGAGTGGTTGGTCCATCGTGATGCTGATGTCCCTGCAGGAGCGGTAACGAGGAGAAGCTGCTGGCTCTGCTGACACCGCTCAACGTCAACTGTCACGCCAGCGACGGACGAAAGGTGACCCATGATGTTTGTTGTTTAATTTGTAATATTATCTGGGATGTTTTGAACCCGAGGAGCAGCTGGATTCAGGCAGTTTCGGTTGCCATGGTTACTGTTTGAGCATCCTGTCTGTTTAATCTTCGGTGGGTTGTTGCCTCGTTGTTGCTGTTTTCAGTCGACGCCGTTGCACCTGGCAGCCGGATACAACCGCGTGAAGACCGTCCAACTGTTACTGCAGCATGGCGCCGATGTGCACGCCAAGGACAAGGGGTGAGTCTGTGTGTGTGTGTGTGTCTGTGTCTGTGTCTGTGTAAGCAGCAGGCTGTTCCAGCAGCAGCAGTATTGGAAGCAGTGTCAGCAGTACGTGCAGTAGTAACAGTAGTGCGTACTCTGTGTTCCCTCAGGGATCTGGTTCCTCTCCATAACGCCTGTTCCTATGGTCACTACGAGGTCACCGAGCTGCTGGTGAAGGTACTTTTGAACTTAAATGACCTAACACTCTGTTTATTCTATACAGGATGCGCACAGCAAATATAACCTTTTCATAATTTATATTAATACCGCAGAGGAAGTGCATGAAATCAGGAACATTAGAGCTATGACTGTGTTTTCTGCTGCTGGTCGTCAGGTTCAATCCTTCAGGGCTTTAAACTCAAATGTTTGTGTGTGTGTATGTGTGTGTGCGCTCAGCATGGAGCCTGTGTTAATGCTATGGACCTGTGGCAGTTCACTCCTCTTCATGAGGCTGCGTCCAAGAACCGAGTCGAGGTACGTGCCCCCACCCTCCAGTGTCCTGCACTGATTATAATGACATGTCAGCAGCAAAGACAAATTATTATTATTATTATTATTATTATCATTATTATTATTATTATTATTTTTATTTTATTTTTATTTTATTATTGTTGTTCTCTGCACCTCTGACTCGCCATCGTCTGACTCTACTTGTTGTTTTGTGTTTGTGTAACAGGTGTGTTCCCTCCTGCTGAGCTACGGTGCCGACCCCACCTTCCTCAACTGTCACAACAAGAGCTCCATCGACCTCGCCCCTACGTCACAGCTGAAGGAGCGGCTGGCCTGTATGTCCTGTTCCCATTCACCTCACAGACATGAGCTCCCCCAACCTGTCACATGACTGGTCAGCACATGACACAACGCTGCTGCTAAAAGTCATCATCATACACATCATATACGCCATGATCCAGTCAGTGGAAGTCACTCTATCCTCTTGAGACCCAGCCTATTCATTTATGTCCTCTGTAGTGGACATTAGCTTTTGGTCTATATCTTTTGACTCATTTGAGCTACCCTACTAAGTCCTGGTGTGCTCAATAGAGGACATCCTGGCCTTTCCAATGATATCTCATGTGTTTGGGTGGAATGAGGGGAACAAAGCAGGCAGGAAGTCATAAAAAAAAGTTACATTGAAAGATACTTTTTTTCCCGGTTCTCAGGAGGCTATATGATGTCAAAATGATCTATATTTCCATCATCAAAGTAAACCAGGTGAGTGTTTTCTGTACAGCACAATCAGGAAGTGACTTAAACGTTTTACAAAAAGATTAAAAGGGATGATGAGGGATTAAAATGGGGATAGCAGATTATTGGCAAGATGATTTCCAACAGCTGCTGCTGACGGTGTATGCGGGTGAGGCCTGTTTACCTGTCCAGGTGTGATTGTGTCACATCATGGCATCTTATTCATGCGTGTCTTTGTCAGATGAGTTCAGAGGTCACAGTCTGCTGCAGGCAGCCAGGGAGGCCGATGTGGTGCGAGTCAAGAAGCATCTGAGCCTGGAGACGGTCGGTTTCAAACACCCGCAGATTCAGGAGACGGCGCTGGTAAAACGTCACATGATGACAATCAGAGAAGATGTCGACATTGATTTATCCAAAACGTTTGTTCTTCTTAACTGATATCAGCTGTCACATATAACATGATGTTAATGTATGTCTATGTTTCAGCACTGTGCGTCTGCCTCTCCGTACCTGAAGAGGAAACAGGTCTGTGAACTTCTGCTGAGGAAAGGCGCCAACGTCAACGAGAAGACCAAAGAGTGAGTGCGAGGAGGTTTCTCTGCTGTCACCTGACAGATCAACAACCGCTGTGACGTCACCATGTTTCTGATCCCACTGTGATGTCACTGTGCTCCTCAGCCTGCTGACCCCCCTCCACCTGGCATCAGAGAAAGCCCACAATGACGTCATTGAGGTGTTGGTCAAACATGAAGCCAAGGTCAGAGTCAGAGCTAGCATGCTATTATGCTAACATGCGTTCTTGATTGATCTTTCACTGAAAACTTTTGATCCATGACTGTCCAGGTGAACGCAGTGGATCACCTGGGCCAGACAGCGCTGCATCGAGCTGCTCACTGTGGTCACCTGCAGACCTGCAGGCTGCTGCTGAGCGCCGGCTGCGACCCGCTGCTCACATCTCTGCAGGGATTCTCACCGTCACAGCTCGGCAATGAGAGCGTGCAGGAGATACTGCAAGGTGTGTTCAAACAGCAGCCTTCATTATCACAACAGCATCATTTAAACACACTGTCTGTTTAACTACGAGGCTATTCTGTTTGCATGTTGCATCACCTGGTTTCACTCAGCTGTGATTACTATAATATCTGTGTGTGTGTGTGTGTGTGTGTCCGTGTCCGCAGAAGGAGCTCTGATCGGGAACTCTGAGGTCGACCGACAGTTGCTGGAAGCCTCAAAAACAGGAGATCTGGAAACTGTCAAGGTGCAGCTCGCTGTCTGGCAGCCATGTTGGAGGTCCCAGCTGCTTAGCAACAAGACCACCAGCTCATCAGTCTCTGATGCTCCTTCATCACTTCATCAGATCAAATACATTCCTGTGTTTAAATTATGTCAGAGTTAGCTTACGCTGTAGCTCCACTGCTAATTAACTGTATGCTGTCTGAACCTGGAGTCTTTGCATGGCAAAGTGTTTTCTCTCTCTCCGTCCGTCTCTGCAGAAGCTCTGTACGATGCAGAATGTGAACTGCAGGGACGTGGAGGGTCGACAGTCAACGCCGCTGCACTTCTCCGCCGGCTACAACCGGCTGTCTGTCGTCCAGTTCCTGCTGCAGCACGGCGCTGACGTCCACGCCAAAGACAAAGGGTGAGGATGGAGAAGGTGCAGCAGCTCAGGGCGATGTTACCTCCTGGAATGCTTTCCATTAAAGTCACGTGTCTGTCTCTCAGAGGTCTGGTTCCGCTCCACAACTCCTGCTCATACGGTCACTATGAGGTCGCAGAGCTGTTGGTGCTTCACGGTGCCGTGGTCAACGTAGCTGACCTCTGGAAGTTCACGCCACTGCACGAAGCTGCCGCCAAGGGCAAATACGACATCTGCAAACTGCTGCTGCAGGTAAACACACACAGAATACAGTTAACACACACACGTGAGTGTTTCTGGTGTCATCACGTTCACATCATCCCCAGCACGGAGCCGACCCCACACGGAAGAACCGGGATGGGAACACGCCTCTGGATCTGGTGAAAGACGCCGACACGGACATCCAGGACCTGCTGCGGGGGGACGCCGCCCTGCTGGACGCCGCCAAGAAAGGCTGCCTGGCCCGAGTCAAGAAGCTGTGCACACACGACAACGTCAACTGCAAAGACACACAGGGGAGACACTCGACACCACTTCACCTGGCCGGTACAGGAACACACACACCTGAGACATCACAACTACACACACACAAATATGACCTCATAGCACCTTGCAGACTCCTGACCTCAGCACAATGGTATCAGGTAGTACTAGTGTGTCCTGCAGTGAACAAGGACCTAAGGATTAACCTTTAGATGTGTGTGTATGTGTGTGTGTGTGTGTGTGTGTGTGTGTGTGTGTGTCACAGCAGGCTATAATAACCTGGAGGTGGCTGAGTACCTGCTGCAGCACGGAGCTGAGGTCAACTCTCAAGACAAAGGAGGACTGATTCCTCTGCACAACGCCGCCTCCTACGGGGTGAGGACGCACACACACATACTGCTCCGTTAAGATCAGCTCCTGTCTCTGTTTGGGGTGTTTGAATCATTGAACTGACTGTTTTAACTTGAAGTGTTTCACTCGACTCTGACTTTGTCATTTACACACACATACACACACACACACACACACACACTCCCATACAGTGATAGTGTCCTCTGATTGATGAGCTGCTGATTGAAGAGACAGAAAGACACAAACACACACCAGTGATAAGGAGTTAAGTGATGTGTGTGTGTGTGTGGGGGGGGGGGCTCTTCAGGCCTCTCGTCCAGTCAGATCAGTTGATTAAAGACTCAACCATCATCCTCTATTCATCCCTCGCTCCGTCCTCCACCTCCACACCTCGTTGTCTCATCTCGCCCTCGTTTCTCTGCTCGTTCCTTTGTTTCTCACCTGTTGGTTCGAGCTTCAGTGAAACAACAGGATAATAATTAACAATTATTGATTATCAATAATTAATTGATCTCAGAATTTTAATCAAAACACTCAGACTTCATTGATATATTATTGACTGATTGATTGATCCTGATCTGACAGCACGTCGACGTCGCCGCTCTGCTCATCAAGTTCGACGCCTGTGTCAACGCCACCGACAAATGGGCGTTCACACCGCTGCACGAGGCCGCTCAGAAGGGCCGGACGCAGCTGTGCGCCCTCCTACTGGCTCACGGTGCCGACCCCACCCTCCGAAACCAGGAGGGACAGTCGCCGCTGGACCTGGTCACGGTGCGTCCCAGATGATTTAAAGGGACAGTCTGCCTGTTTCTGAGAGGAATCACTTCATCATTCTCCTTCGTCTCCTCCTTCTTTTTACTTCCTTCCCAACATTCACCTCCTTCTCTCCTTTGTCTCCTTCTCCTTATTTCCTCTTCCTCCTCTTTTCTGCATCACTTCCTCCCTCTATTTCCTCCTCCTGCGCCTCCTCCTGCAGGCTGATGACGTCAGGGCTTTGCTAACAGCAGCCATGCCTCCCTCTGCTCTCCCCGGCTGTTACAAACCTCAGGTCATCAGTGTGGCGGCATCCGCCTCTGCTGCTCCACCCGTAGCCGTGGTTCCACCGCTCCTCTCCTCGTCCTCCTCTCCATCCACCTCCTCCTCCACCTCCTCCTCTGGTCTTGATGCCACAGCGGCAGCTACGACCAGCAGCAACGCCAGCACAGCTTCCAACGTATCAAACTCGTTGTCATCTTCGCAGCCGCCATCATCTTCATCGTCCTCAGCGTTCTCTGAGATGTCGGCGCTGCTGTCGGAGGCCGAGGACTCGCGGAGCGCTGAGAAGAAGGAGGACGGTGAGACGAATGAATACCACACAAAACACTTTAGGACCCAAAGTGACTAGAATGAGTGATTTCTGATGTGCCTACATTTCCCGCAATGCAACACAACATTTGCGTGTGTGTGTGCGTCCAGGTCATATGAAAAGGAGACTTTTAATTTGAAAATCTGCAGGAAGTGTCGAGTTTCACTGACAGTGATCAGTTTATTGATTAGTTTTCTCTCATTGGTTGCAAATTGAAAACAAGTTAGTTAGTTAGTGTGTGTGTGTGTGTGCTGCAGGAGTGGGGCTCAGCATCTATCAGTTCCTGAAGAACCTCGGGCTGGAGCACCTTTTGGAGATCTTCGACAGAGAGCAGGTGAGAGTGTCGACTCGCTGCAGCTCCTGTTCAGGTCTGATGCAACAGGATGCAACCGTCAGATCAGCAGCAACTTCCACTGAAGAGTCGACCCTGTTTGCCTGTTTACTGCAAAGCATCGGTGAATGAATCTCTGATGTTCAGCTCCAAACAGTCCTGACTCACTGCGGCGATTACACTTCAGTTTGTGTCCGTGACTGAAGGATGATTTGAACTAAACCTGAGATTTTCAGTCCTCGTTTGTGCAAAACAGCGCTGCAGTGATGATGATCAGTCCGCTGAAACAGCTTCCTCCTGGGATGACAACGTCAACATGTGGTCGTCAGCTGATTGGTTCTGATCATTAAATTCACAGATTTTACACAGAAACAACACGACGACGTCACCCTGTCAGCGTGTATGCAGTCAGGGTCTAAGACGCTGCAGTGCGGCTTCTGTTCTCTGCTGACACGTCAGACGCCCGTTACAGTGATCGATCAAAGGACGTGTGAAACAGGCAACTGATTCAGTGATGTCAGAGTTTTAATGATGAAATGAAGTGAAGTGAAATATTCAGATTTGATTAACAGAGAACATCCAAGATAAATGCAACTCAACTGGGAGGGAACATTTTTGGCCACACAAGTTTTAACTCAGTGTGTGTGTGTTTGTGTGCGCGTGTGTTTGTGTGCGCGTGTGTTTGTGTGTGTGTGTGTGCGCGCAGATCACTCTGGATGTGCTGGTGGAGATGGGTCACCGCGAGCTGAAGGAGATCGGCATCATCGCCTACGGACACAGACACAAGATCATCAAAGGAGTGGAGAGGCTCATCAGCGGGCCGCAGAGTGAGGACACACACACACACACACCCACACACAGACAGACACACACACACACACAGACACACACAGACAGACACACACACACACAGACACACACACATACACAGACAGACACACACACGCACACAGACACACACCCACGCACACACAGACAGACACACACACACACACACACACAGACAGACACACACACAGACACACACCCACGCACACACAGACAGACACACACACACACACACACAGACAGACACACACACACACACAGACACACACCCACGCACACACAGACAGACACACACACACACACAGACACACACCCACGCACACACAGACAGACACACATACACACACACACACACACACACAGACACACACCCACACACACACAGACAGACACAAACACACACACACACACACACACACACACAGACACACACAGACACACACACACAGACAGACACACACACACACACACACACACAGACAGACAGACACACACACACACACACACACACTCTTAAACACAGCACATTTTAATCAAGACTTCTTTGTGTCAAATCCAAGAAAAGATTTGTCAAGTAATATGTTGCATAATCTTGATCTGTATCATGTGTGTGCATGTGCGTGTGTGTGTGTGTGTGTGTGCGTGTCAGGTCTGAACCCTTATCTGACGCTGAACACAGCCAACAGCGGGACGATCTTGATCGACCTTGCAGCCGATGACAAAGAGTTCCAGTCAGTGGAGGAAGAGGTGCAGGCGATGATAACAATTGATAATGATTTGTTTGTTTTTGTTTACATTAAAACAGCTGTTTAATTGTTGTTGATGTGTGTGTGTGTGTGTGTGTGTGTGTGTGTGTGTGTGTGTTGATCAGA
>WARS01004378.1:0-22357 GCA_008933995.1 Datnioides undecimradiatus
ATCCACATCTGCACACACACACACACACACACACACACACACACACAGCCTGCCCCACATATATCACAGATATCACATGTTCCTCGTTAACAGCTCTGTGTGCTCAGCTAATCTGAAAACACCCAGAAGCTCCAGAATCAGGATTCATCCTGCAGAACGAAACACATGTGACATCAAACAGCCAATCAGAGCCTGGGACCTGACCGTCGATGAAGCAGAACAAAACCTGATCTGGTTACTAACATATAAAGATTCAACATGAAAACCATGAAACAGGCTGGTTTCAGCTTTGAAACGAGTAACAAGTCAACACGAGTAAACATCTGTCGACACGTCTCCGTCAAACTTCAGTTCATTAATTAACTGTTCAGATGATTAATATTTGACTGAAAACACAGAGATTAAAGGTCAAAGGTCACGACTCCTCTAACAGCACATTGACCTGTCATGAGGCAGCTGGGTTCATGTAAAGGCGGCGTTTGCTCGTCCCGTCTCTGTGCCGGTCTTCCTGCAGCACTCGGCCCTGATTCTTTCATCGTCTCAGGTTGGTTTGGTCCATTTTGAGTGTCCCAGGCCGTCCTGCAGTTCAGTGGGTCAGGCCATCCTCCGCTGTTTGGGTGTCGTCTCTGCGCTCTTGTGTTTTTCCTTGATGTTTGTCCTGCTCTGTTATTTTTACCCCGCCTCTGCTTCACCATCTGCTGTTTGAGGACAGCGGCGAGGTGTCCCTGCTCTGAAAGGTATTTCCTGATTCTGTTGTTTTACCGCGTTTTTGGACAAAGTGGATTTCCTCTTTTCATTTTTCAGGGTTTTATTTCGAGGGTTGGGAAGTTTAAAGACAGGCGGATCACTGCAGAGTGCTCACGCTCGCCGCTCGGGTCCTCGCTGTGAACCTGCTGAACTGCTGAGGCCTGAATCTGCAGCACTGAAGCACAACACAGATAAAACGTGCACGTGCAGCTGATTGGGCTGCAGACCGTGTGTGTGATGGGTCACATGACCTCATACTTACCTTCAGGTACAGCCATGGCGACTCTGATGTTTGACCTGTGCGACAGGAAGCAGCAGTGAGTCTGAACAATCAGCAGCAGAAGAAGAAGGAGAGCGCCACCTGCAGGACGTCAGCAACAGAGCAGGAGGAACTTCACGCTGCTCTCTACTTCACTCCACAAATGTTTTATTTACAAAATGCATGAAAATAAACAACTGAAACTAAAAATAATGAATAAGTGATGCACAGAGATGGGATCTGAAATACACATAATTACTTTTGTTTAATTTGGATAAATTATTTTTTTCCCACAACAATAACTTTAATTATCGCAGCTTAACTTCAGATCCAGACGTCCGACGACTAAAATCCTTCATCTGCTTCAGATACAGAATTAAAAACAAGCAGCGGCTGAAAAGAGGAGCACAGAAATGTGTCTTACAGCTGATCCAGAGTCAGTTTATCAAGCTGCTGACACACAGAAATGTGTCTTACAGCTGATCCAGAGTCAGTTTATCAAGCTGCTGACACACAGAAATGTGTCTTACAGCTGATCCAGAGTCAGTTTATGAAGCTGCTGACACAAACACAACACTGACACATGACCAGAGAGGAGGCGGTGACGCCACAGACAGGAAGTAAAGCTGAGTCTGAACCTGATGAAACACCTGAGATCATGGAGGAACAGATCTACAACATGTAGAACACAACTCTACAACATGTAGAACATAGATCAACAACATGTAGAACAACAACTCAACATGTAGAACATAGATCTACAACATGTAGAACAACTCAACAACATGTAGAACATAGATCTATAACATATAGAACAACACCACAACAACATATAGAACATAAATTCACAACATGTAGAACAACTCAACAACATGTAGAACATAGATAAACAACATATAGAACATAGATCTACAACATGTAGAACATAGATAAACAACATGTAGAACATCTGAATGTTTCCAGCCTGAGCTCCAGCTCTGCCTGTCAGACTGAACTCAGGACAGAAGTCCTCTCGCAGTTGTTAGCATGTGGTGCTAACATGCTACCATCAGTGCTTTTAAAGAGCGTGTGTGTGCAGGAGCCATGGTGACCTCTGAGGCTTTTAATCTAATTTGATGTGGGAGCAGGAACAATCACTCAGAGTGACCCAGGAAAACACTTGTTTAATACACGTTACATGCCCCCCGCCCCCCCCAAATCCCCAGAGCGATGCTCATGGCAGGCTGACAGGTGTGTGTGTGTGTGTGTGTTCCTCCATTTTGCTGAGTGTGATTTGGTCACTGCACTCTGTCTGTAGTAGTTGGCAAAATCAAAATGGCGGCTTAAGTTATTAAAACTGAGCAGCTTTAATCATTGGCTGCTGAAATTCGAGGTTGGAGGAGCAGCGAGGATTAACGTCCTTTAAAGCTTCGCCTCCGCCCGGCTCTCTCTCTCTCTCTCTCTCTCTTGCTCAGCTGATCCCTCTCAGTTCATCTCTGCTGGTGTTTGCTCTTCCTCTCTCCGGCCAGCTGTCCGTCCTCCGCCCGCCGTCGCAGCCTCGTCTTCCCCATCTCCCCCGTCTCCCCCATCTCCTCTTCTTTCCGCTGGGTCCGAGATATGAAGTGTCACCATGGGTTTCATGGAATTCTACCTGGAGATTGACCCCGTCACCCTGAACCTCATCATCCTGGTCGCCAGCTATGTCATCCTGCTCCTGGTCTTCCTCATCTCCTGCATCCTGTATGACTGCCGGGGAAAGGACCCCACCAAGGAGTACGCCCCTGACAATGCGCCAGCGCCGCCCAGCCAGTCGCCCATTCGCCTGGTGGTCATGCAGAACTCACCCGCCTCGTCCCGCTATGAGCCCAACAACACGGCCGGCCATGGCGAGCTGCCGACGCCAGACCTGAGCCGGGACCGAGGAGAGAGGGAGCGGGAACGAGAGCGGGAGAAGAGGAGCACCCTGGTGTGAAGAAGAGCAGCTGGAGGAGCTGGAGGAGCCATGAAGATCTGTGGCATCAGCTCCTGCTGTGTTTTCAGTCCTGGACACTTGTGTTTACTCTTTAACTTCCCCAGACGGCACCGCTGAGCCGCTGAGGACGTCAGCCGGAGGTAAGCAGCCTGCAGATACAACCCCGCATCATCTGAGGCCTGAACCTGAACCTGAGCAGCCAACACATGCAGCAGAGCAGAAACACCTGTCTGCACCAGCGTTGTGTTTTTAAATCAAAGTTTCATGAAGCTGACGCTGGTTTTTAGTTTCATTCATTCATTAATCAGCTGTGCAGTCTGCAGACTGTCGGAGCCACAGTGTTTCACACGATGAACTTCAATGATCCAAAGGGACGAAGACGTTAGAGTTAAAGTATTAACCTTCAGGTTCAGGTTGTTCAGTTACAGTGAGTTCATGTCTGAAACGAAGAGGTCAGCACTGATGAGATGATGATTTAAAACAAGTCTCTGTAGAAACAGTGAACAGCAGCATTTCTGTTTATTTATGTTTATCTTCAATGATCTAAATGATCTGTCAGTAATCTGATCCCCCAAAAACCTGAAGACTTAGCTGCATCATTAGGACTCACGCTGGAGACCGGACCTGCACTGTGGGGACCTGAGGACTGTTGGGACGGATTCACCAACACCCTGAACAGTTCTGGGTCCAGCCTCTGTGAAGGGATGAAGACCAGCTGCAGTTTAGTTTCCACAGAGTGGATGAAGGAGGTGAACGGCCCCTGCAGAGATGTTTGGACTGACGCAGCTGCAGCAGGAAAACAGTCTCATCAACACCTCCAGCACCACAACAACGACACAAAGGTGCAACGCGTGTATTAATGAGCCTTCAGTGTTTCAGTGTCCGGAGGCTTTGAAACAGGAACCAACCCCATCTGTGACTCAGTGTGGATGTGTGTGAACATCTGTTTGTGTGTCAGCAGCATTACAGCATCACATCCGTGCAGCGGCTGCATGTACAGACGCTGCCGTGCCAAGAGTGTGTACGTCCCGACTGTAATCCATCATGCATTAGCAAATGCATGGAAATCAGTTATTACTGATGTGTGTGTGTGTGCACGGATCGAGGACATCGTCACATCACCGGGGTCTGAGCAGCTGATTGGTCCCATTCTGTTCTAATCAGATTAGTGGCGAACCTGATTAATTAGTTTGAGTCGGTCGTTGGTTGGTTCTGAAGCAGATCCTCAGGCTTCGCTTCACGAAGCGACCGGAGTTCATTTGGTTCAGGATGTTTGAGCCGTCAGTCATTTCAAACATCATGTAACATCGATGTAAAGCTGTCGACATGCAGCTTTACATCGAGGCTCCGCCCATCGACACATGGACTCAGGCGACTGGAACAGAGAGACCGGGACGTTTGGCTTTGTTTCAAAAAAATAAAAACTTCATAACAATAAACCAAAGATCTTTTAATAATTAAACTGTTGTTTTCTCATAATTCAGACATGTTTAATGATTATAATAAAGCAGAACTCGCTGCTGATGCTAAACAGGCAGTTCCTCGGTCCATCCTGCAGAGTCTTCAGGTTCATTTTCTGGAGAACGTGTTCGTGTGTCTGGCTCAGTTCGGCCAGACAAACAGAAGCGTCCCTGCTGCTGCTGACAGATGAACAGTGAACTCTGCATCACACATTCAATCTGACCACCAGCAGCTCCCCTCCCCCAGACCCTGGACCTGGAGGTCCTGGGCTCTAAGCTGCTGCATGAAGCCGTGAACCAGCCTGTAAATCCGACCCCCTCCCCTGGCATCTCCCAGATGAGTCAGACAACATAAACCCCAGCAGGACAGAAAATAATGAATGGAGACGTGTTCGTCTTTCATCATGCTGATGTTCGCCGCACCAAGGCGTTGACCCCTCACCGGCCCCAACAGGCCAGAAGCAGCAGATGTTGGAGTTAACGCAGATTTGTGGGATGGTGTTAAAAGAAGCCGATGGAGGAGCTCGGCTGGTGTTTGTTTGGAGGGAAATCCTCCTCCTGAGACGCAGCAGCGAGGAAACATCTGTTCTTTCATGCAGATGTTTTATCTGATCGCAGGACAAAGATCAGACTCTGGCTTCATGTTGGTCTGATGCATGTGATCTTGTGTTACGGTGCTGAAACAACGCTAACAACATCCTGCTAACATGCTAACACACTGTTCAGCAGGTATGATGTTCACCTTCTCAGTTTAGCCTGTTAGCATGCTAACGTTGTTAACAAGCACCTACCAGAGAGCAGCTGAGGCTGATGTGTTGGAGTCCGGCGGATTCGTCCTGCAGGGATCCTCTATTAACCATCAGGCAAAATCAATAGGTAGAAAATGTTAAAGGCTGCGCATTTTCTGTGATCTTCATCAGGAGCAGTTTCTAACTTGCTGAATTCGTGTTGAAACCTGTTTTTCTGGACCTCAGTGGTGGGTTTATCTTCTTCTCTGACTCACAGTTCAGGAGTTTTGGGCCAAAATCATAAAATAATCTGTTTTTCATGTTTTTCAGGATCAAACCTGCTAAAAAAACAAATCCCAGAAAAACCTGAAACTCCCCCGACCTGCAGCCTGACTCCAGCTGCTCACGAACATCAGGACCTGCAGACTGAGCATGAGGTCTGTGGATGGAGCTGATGGTTCAATCTGCTGGACTGAATCACCTGAGCCAAGATGGAGGATGCTGCGGTTTCCACCATCATGGATGCAAACGATGTCAGGAGCACATGAAGCTGCAGAGCAGAAGGACCTGAGCATCTGCAGGACGTTCAGAGGAGTTTCTCACAAGCCGCAGCTCAGCTCTGCTTGTCTTCTCTGTTCCGGAAGTGTTTTCATGATCATGATTCTGCTCAGTCGACGTTTCTCTGAGGGAAACTCCACATTTCTGCTCCTCGCTGTGGTGCCGGCTGCAGAGTTTGATATAATCCAGTATTTTATCATCAAACCTGATCATGAAGTTGGTTTTTAGCCACATTCGGCTGTAAACGACGCCCCCAGGCTCATGTTTGATTCAGCGTGTGACGACTAGGTCCAACATGGCGGCTGTTTGATGAGATCCCACATCACTTCTGTTCTGCCCTCTGCTGACTGTGACAGATCTCTCCTCCAGAGACTCTCCTCCGTGGCTGTTCACTCCTCTTTTTCAGTTAAAATGTCATGATCCTGCAGCTTTTAGCAGCTTCACTGTCGTGAAGTGAGAAAACACGTTTCTGTGGTTTGTAAGATGATGCTGGTTGTGACAACACAACTGTAAAGTTGATTAAAGTTGAGTTCCTGGACGTATGAACGGACGTTTGTGTTGATCAGATCATCTCTGTATTCATGTGATGATGTTGTGTTTCACCTCAGTGAAAAACTGAACCTGGCTCGTTTTTTATCATAAGTGTGTTAAAGACGCCTGCTGTCGTCGGGCTGAGTCACAAAGCAAAGAGGTTAAACCACCTGCTGTCTCTGCTCTCAGCTGATTTGATGAACACAAACGTGTCGTTCGTTTGTGACTTTGTGCTTCTGGGATGAGTAAACTCATGTTTTTATTTTTAATACCCTGCAGAAAAAATGGCAAACTGGTTTTAATCTCTCCTCCTTCCTGAAACGACAAAATCCTCCCGGACCAAAAAGACTCTCGCCGCCCACGTCAGGCGCCAGCCCTCTGCTCATTGGCTCTGGCACCGTCTGACAGATGATCCAACCCTGAGTCTTTAGAGGACTCGTGCCACCGAGGCCCTCACAAATCCTCTTACATAAACCCCCCCAGCACCACCAGCTGAGCAGCCACCAGTGCTGCATCACATCCATGATATGAATTGCACAATTACCCCCCCCCTCCATGTTTGCAGATTATATGGAGTATTAGGAGCTGGTGTTATATGTTTGTTTGTCCCCTGTGCAGAGTTTTGGTCCATGGGGGGGGGGGGGTGTTATGTAAGCTTCAGGACTGAGATTTGGTCGTGTTCAGCTCTGACTCGACAGCTCATCTGATGCCGCTGCTGCAGCTGCAACACGCACCACACAACATGCAACATGTAACATGCAACATGCAACATGCAATGCTGGAGATCTGAGAAAAGTGGACGAGCGAACACGTCTGAGTGTCTGTGACGTCACCACGACTCCTGCACTGCGGCGCCATCACGCTGCCGCTCCTGCGAGTTTCTGACCTGGGACCAGTTCAAACGTGAAGCGAAGTCAGTGACGCGAACACAAACCGAACAAACGGTGACTGTGATGATCTGAACACAAGACGAGTCAAATACAAACACGTTTAACATCAGCTCAGGTCAAAGGGAAGTGACATCAGAGGTCAGATGGTTTGTGTTCATTAACTGAGGCTGGGAACAGGATTGATTAACATCCTCACGTTCCATGTGAACGGATCAGTTTTATGTTAAAAACAAGTCTGTTCATGCTGCATGACAAACTGCTAACAGGCACTAACAGCTGCTAACAGCTGCTAACAGCTGCTAACAGATGCTAACAGCCGCTATCACCTGGCTCCTGTCTTCTGTGTGAACGTGTCCAATCAGGATTCAGACCAGCGTCACATGACTCTGCAGTAGTCCTGGTGTTTATGGGTTCCGGCTCTGATCAGCAGTGATGTAAACACAAACACTGACGATGTCCTCTGACGGACACAGAAATTATGACTTTGTTTGTTTGTTGCTCTGCAGATCGATATTCACACAAACATTGTGCATCTGCTGAGCCAGTACTATAAAAACAACAATAAACAAAGGTCAAATGTAAATAAACAGGAACTGCAGTGTGTTTGATCGGCTGGAGGAAGCAGAGTTTTAATTTAAAATGTCAGATTTTTTATTTTCTCTTGTTTGTTGTTGTTGACAAGTGATTTGATGATTTATTGTTATTGATTCTTTACACCGAAGCTGGTTTTTGTTAAAATATCGTTCAAATCAAGTAAATTTGTTTGATTTCACACGATCATCTTAACCAGAGGAATGTCCCAGCTCACGGCTGAATCACGTTCTCTCTCTTCAACCTGTTGTCGTAGAGAAACAATGTGATCAGAGATTTAAAGAGTTGATTTAAACCTGTAAACAAACAAAAACTGCAAATCTGTGAATAAAAACTAGAAACTGAGCATTTGTGTCCAGCATCCTGTGATCAATTAGCAGATATTAGCATGCTAACACACTAAGATGCTAACCATGATGAATATTAAACCAGCTCAGTTGCAGCATGTTAGCACATTAGCCTGGATACAAACACCTCCATTAGCAAGCTAATGCTAAAGCTAGCATTAACTTCCCACCTGCATTCAGCGAAGACCCGCGCTCCTCTGCCTCTGATTGGTTGTGAGTGGAAACACCAGCTGTGAGAGCGTTGGTGCAGGATTTGTTGACTTTGACGTCAGATGTGCAGAAACATGGCCGACAAACAGCAAATGTTGTTATTCATACACATTAATGTTTTGCTCGCATGTAATTCACAGCATGATGTTTGAGGTCAAAGCTGCTGCTGCATGTGTGAAACAGATCAGTTGGGAAAGTTAAATTAACATTAAACTGATAATTCATCATATCTTAAGGCGCTGATGCTGAAACTAACAAACAATTAAATGCCACACATCTTTGTGGTGTTGCTCATGTCAGACGTTTTCCACCCCTGAATTACGACCCTCTAAGGAGCACCTGAACGCATCACCCTCAGGGGTTTGTTAAAGGACGCATCTAACGGTCAGTTTCAGGCTGGAGCAGATTAAATCTGTCCTAAACCCAGAGCGGACCCTTTTAATGACGCCAGATGTTTCTGCTCAGTGAAATCCTGCAGGGACTAAAGCTCCGTCAGGCAAACTCATCCTGCAGACTCCTCCACCTGCCTCCCGCGTCTGAGCAGCTCTGAACGCTCCTCTGCCGACACCGTGTGCCGGCCCGAGTATCCCGGTCTGCTCCGGTCCACCTTGAGAAAAAGGTGTTGCATAAGGACGAGCGCGCCTCAGCGGCCGTGACGAGGGGACGCGCGTGTTCCTGTTCTCACTGAGGGATCATCTGGACTGGACAGGTGCGCAGGCGACTGACGTCACTCTGAGGACACCTGGTGGTCAGACCGGGAACGACACGTGGAGGTGAACAGGCATGCAGCACATGAACCTGAGTGAGCTGATGACGCAGAGACGTTTCCTTATTGTGCAGCCTCAAATATCAAAATTCATCAGTTTGTAAAACAGGAGGCAGGTTAACTGAAACAGAATCAGCTCATTGATCAAAACAAATGTGACTTTAAACAAGTTAAGTTGTGACAGAGGGTTTCAACATGTTCTCACGCTGATGTTTCAGAACTCTTATTTCCTGAAACTTCTCTCCTGAGCTTTTTAAGAAAGTTCATTAAATTGAAAACAGGAATATTCTCATTGCATCAACAGGTTTACACGTTAAACATCTGATTTACACATTAAACTGTATTTTAACACTTTCAGTGACTACTGCAGACAGTGTTTGCTGCCCCCTGCTGGTCACAGTGAGACTGTCGCGCTGTGAATCATTAACATGTCTCAATGTTTATGTCGTCGCTCAGTGTCAGGCAGGAGCCTTAGGTCCGTGCTTCGAGCAGGAAGTCAGGTCCAGGTAGGTGTCTGCAGGCCTGGTGGGAGCGAGTGGGGACAGGTGCGTTGGGGGGGTGGTGTTCAGGCGCCTGACAGAGGGACGGAGATTTGCTGTTCATTGTGTTGTGTTGCTTTAACTCTGTAATCAAAGTGATGATGGCGACCTGCACGTTTTCACCAGAAGTCATGATCTCATCACCTGCGGATCAGACACTGACTTCAGGTCAGTCCATGGACTGTGACGACGCTGAAGCTCCCATAGATGGTGGTGTGTGTATAAAAAGAGTGTGTGTGTGTGTGTGTGTGTGTGTGTGTGCGCTGTTTCAGGACAAAACCAGAGACGTGTTTGAACTTTTCCTTTTATTTATTCGTATTTTGATCATGAGAAACAGTCGAGGACAAATTTAGGAAAAATATGTTTGAACACAGATTAAAGAGACGAGAGAGAGAGAGACAGGCAGAGAGAGAGAGACTGGGAGAGAGAGAGACAGGCAGAGAGAGAGAGACAGAGAGAAAGAGAGAGACAGGCAGAGAGAGAGACTGGGAGAGACAGAGACAGGCAGAGAGAGAGAGAGAGAGAGACAGGCAGAGAGAGAGAGACTGGGAGAGAGAGAGACAGGCAGAGAGAGAGAGAGAGAGACAAGCAGAGAGAGAGAGACTGGGAGAGAGAGAGACAGGCAGAGAGAGAGAGACAGAGAGAGAGAGAGACAGGCAGAGAGAAAGAGACTGGGAGAGAGAGAGAGACAGGCAGAGAGAGAGAGACTGGGAGAGAGAGAGAGACAGGCAGAGAGAGAGAGACAGAGAGAGAGAGACTGGGAGAGAGAGAGAGACAGGCAGAGAGAGAGAGACAGCTGAACGACAGAAGAAGTGCTGCAGGTGAGTACATTCGTCTGAGCCAAAGAGCCACGAAACTATAGAGCTGTGAGCAACGTGGAGCAGCACAGCACCTGGTGCAGCGACCACCTGAGAGCTGAGGCAGCTGCACCTGCACAGGTGTGATGGAGGGGGACGGGGGTACAGGGGGGAGGTGGGAGGGGTTTGAGGTATTTCATCTACACAGGGAGGCAGGACAGAGGGAGGGTCTGTGTAATGCCCATACATGGCCCAGACAGGTCGGGCACGCTGGTTTGGTAATAATCTGAATATATTCATATACATTTATGTTTATGCTCAAACTCATGTCACCGTTTCCAAAATACACAGGAAATATCTATGTAGGAAAACAGACTGTACAAAAAACAAGAAGAATATCTCTGTATAAACATTAAAACCTTTAATATATCAATATATCCTTATATACTGAATTCTTTTGGTCTGTAGTAAAGAGTACTAAAGTGATTCCACAGTATAAGACAACACCAGTCACCCAACGCACGGTTCAAATATACATTCATGTCTCACTCGGCCACCGGGGGGCGTACTCGTCACTGAGCTACACTGGGGACAATACGACAGAGAGAAAACAGAGTTCATGCCAAAGCTGCAAAGAACCATCTATTGCATTGAAGGGAGCACGTTTGGTTTCTGGAGCGAGATATTCATAAAAATAAAACCCTGTGGCCACGAACAGCGAGCTCCACCGCCTGAGCTCCAGCCTGAGCTCCAGCCTGAGCTCCAGCCTGAGCTCCAGCCTGAGCTCCACCGCCTGAGCTCCAGCCTGAGCTCCACCGCCTGAGCTCCAGCCTGAGCTCCAGCCTGAGCTCTAGCCTGAGCTCAGACCCGGCTGATCAGCTGAGACTGACGAGCTCAAATGTTTTAAACCAGGCGACGTGTTGCCTCCAATGCAGCTCAGATTAATTTATCACAAACATGAGTCCAGACATCTGAGGCAGTGAAGCCCCCCCCCGGCCCCAAAATGAGCCACAATAATAATCAGCTCGTTAACCATCGCTCAGCACTGCAGAGACCCGACACGCACCCACAGTGAAGCAAACACTCAGAGCCTCCTGCACACGCTCAGTGGACTCCATGCATCGTCTGGAGTCGCTGTCTCGCTTCACAGACTCACAAAACCAGATCTCATCTGGCTCCTGTCTCACAGTTTGCAGAGGATGAGACACGAGCTCGTTAACACAGGACGAACAGCTGAAACACAGAGTCGTCATTCATCAGCTGCTGTGTTGTTTAAAGTGGCAGGCGGTGCTGAGGCTCCTGCTGAGTCGCCTGGACTCTAACATGTCGACAAACACACGGAGCTGAGCATCCCACAGGTGAACAGGTCAACACAGTCTGAGCTTCAGTCAACACAAACACTGAAGGAACCGAAGAACCAGACAGAAACCTGATCGACAAAGAGCCGCAGGTGGAAAACAAACTCTGCACTGTCAGAATTTATGAGTCTGAAGAGAAACTCCCTGATTTTATGATCATAAGCAAACACGTTTCAGGGGCTGTGAACACATCTTTATAAAAATAATCAATTTCGGGAGTTTCCTATAAAAGATTTTTGGTATTTTGGGGCAAAATATCAAAATGTGTGAGTGCATCTTCAGGTTATGACTTTTATATTTCCATAAAAATACTGCAAACAGGCGAGAAACAAAACAACATGTGCAGACTGACCAATAGGAGCGCGGCAGGAGGTGGTACACATTCAGATACATCAGAGTCATCAGGAGCAGAACCGAGGCAGGTATGTACATGTGCACAGGTGCATTGTGGGAACAGACCTACACACAGGGGGAGGAGGTTGGGGGCAGAGTCTGTGAGGGGTCGGCAGAGAGTTCTAAAGTGCCATTACCAAACACTGGGAGGGAGGGGGTGGGATCAGAGGTCAAAGGTCGGACATCAGGAGGCGAACGGGCAGTTTAGCGTTTGAGTCCGAGTCAAAGAGGAGGAGGAGACGTCCTAACACCTGTGTGTGTGTGTGTGTGTGTGTGTGTGTGTGTGTGATGGGCTCGACTCACGGCACGCGTCAGAGCAAACCGCTCCATCTCTAAGCAGCTGCGAGGCAAACGTTGCCATGGAAACAGGCGGCAAATGTTAGCCGGGGAAGCTGGGAATGTGACTCGAAACAAACTTTTACTGTAATGTGTTTAATGTGTGTGTGTGTGTGTGTGTGCCTGACACACACACACACACACACACACACACACACCCCGCCCTGCTGCTGCAAACACTCATTGAAGCACCGAATGTGGATCCATCCGCCACTGAAAGTAGTCCCTCCTGTTTCTGAACAGCTGCTGTTTCAAATGAAATAATGAACTTTGTGTTTTTCAGACTAACGAGCCTCAGACAGGAAGTCAGCCAAGCCTGATTTAACGAGATATTAATGACCTGTGCACATAAAGAGCAGGTGCTCGTCTGATTGGTCCGTGATGTTTGCTGCTTAACCCTTCACCGGCCGTGAGTCGAGCGTGTGGTGCAGTGAGAGGAGGGTTGCTGGTGGATCAGGAGGAGGCGGGGTCATCCTGTGCGTGTGTTCAGTATGTCGGTGTGTGTGTCCTCACAGCGGCCCGTGCTGTGCCTCGTACTTGGCCAGGATGTTCTTGGTGCGACCCAGCTCTTTCCTCAGGTCGGCCACCTCCTGCCTCAGGGCCGAGTTCTCCTTCTCCAGGAAGCTGGCTCGGATGGCGATCTGGTTCTCCTTGAGCCGCCTGGCGTCGCGGGAACGCTTCGCTGCCAAGTTGTTCTTCCGGCGCCTGGCCCAGTATTTGTCGTCCTGCTCGAAGGACACAAAGGGAGAGAGAGGAGACGTGACAAAGGGGAAAACATTAAAGGAGCAGAGGGCAGGGGGGGGGCCTGCTGCCCCCTGGTGGTCGAATGCCGGTCAGTGCAGAGGAGGCAAGGAAACGGAGTCCGGCACCGCGACTGCAGCCGCACGCACCCACGTTTGATTCAAACAAATTAAAACCAAATCCTCTAAGCACCGCCATCTCATTCACTCTCCTATAAGCTGCTTAACCCCGCAAGAACACGCCCACATCCAGAGCTGCAGCCAGCCAATAGGAGAGCAGAATGCAAGGCAGCAAGTCCACCATTCCCAGCATGCCGTGCAGGTGTTAGGTGACTGTAATCAGCACTAATGGTGTCAGTCAAAGATCATCACATCAACCTGCAGCACTCAGAGGACGGCAGCCTTCCAGTTCTCACATTGACGAATGTCTTTGAACGCCGCACGTCAGTTTCAACATTTTTCATCTTTAATATTTTATTATTTTAATTCAAACACTTTGTGTTGTTTGTCTTCCTCTCATAAATAAATATATAATAATAAAACAACAATTATCATCATGACATCAGGAAGCTGTAATGAATGACAGATGGATGAGTTCAAAGGCATTATGTTAATCAGAGTGTTCAGACTGAACATGAGCACATTATTTACATTAACCCTGTTTTTCCTCTTTTTATTATTATGATAATTATAATTAAACATGTTGCTAATTAACTTTGTGATGAGTCAGCATTGTTAATTTAGTTTCATTGTTTTCGGACTGGTTCTGCTGGATTCATCAGAACCAGCTCCAAATTACCTTCATGTCCTCCGGGATGAAAACCTTCCGAGCCTTCTTGATCATTGGCTGCGGCTTCAGCTCCTCAGCCGAGAACTTGCGTTTGCGCGGGTCGAACATCTCCTGACCTGGCACGCTGGACAGAGCCAGGTCGGCCGGATCGGGCTCGTATCCCACAGGAACCTGGATGGAGTCTGGGTCGATGGGGCTCGGAGTGTTTCTGGAGTTGGGGAGTCCTGAAGGGGAACGGGGAGAGAGTTTAACTGTCTGTGGGTCAGAGAGGAGGCGTTTAAGGACAGGAGGTGCGTTCATGACCTGAACCTGAGTGTGAAAATAATGAGACATTCAACACCAGCCAAACGAAACCGAAGAGTTGAAGCAACAAACAGGTTTTCATGAAGCCTGGACTGAGCATGACCGGGTTCTGATCAGGACCCTCGGCTCTGACAGAGGATCCCTAAATAAACACTACAGCACACAGTAATTAATATTTACACTGATTAATACACAGCGCTGTGAGTTTCCACTGTGACTCTGGTCCCTAAACGTCACTCAGAGTCAGGCTGCAGTGAGCAGCTGTGACCAGCAGGGGGCGACAGACCTGAGGTTAAACCTTAAGCAGCGCTCTGAGAGAGTGTGTGTGTGTGTGTGTGTGTGTGTGTGTGTGTGTGTGCAGGTTCAGGTGATGTTCAGGAACCATTAATCCATCAGGTTAAAGTCAGTCTCGTGCTGGATTCAGACTTTCTGCCTCTGAGGGCTGCCCTATGACGAGGCGTTCACAGGCGATGGGAAACACGGGTTTTAGATTAACCAAGTGAAAACATTTTCCAACATGAAGCTGCAGGTGAAACTGTTCAGAGGAGCAGCCTCAGTGTTCACAGCTCTGAAGCAGCTTCAGCACCGCAGCTCTTAGCCTCCGTCTCTGAGACAGACAGGCGTTATGTAACGTCGGCCGTGGGTGTTTTAATTAACACACGGTTACAGAAGAAAAAGCTCCGACTGTCACTTTAAAAGTGTCAGTGTGATGTCAGAGTGAGCAGTGTGCTCTGGGACAAACGATGCTGTGCTGAAACAGCCCCGTCCTGGTTTATACGTTTGGTTGAGAGTCTGAAGAGACGAATGAAACAAACGCTCCCCATCATGTGACCAAACCTCCCCAATGAAGTCTCCGGTGTCCACACACACGCACACGAGCCCTGGGAGCAGTTCTTGGAAGAGGCTATTTGTTTTTCCTCTCCAACTGGTCCTGCAGAGGTCAGGGGCAGGTGTGTGTGTGTGTGGACTAATTAGAGTTTCAGACCTTGGTGCGAGGACATTTTTGCAAAGTGAGGACAGTCTGGTCCTTGAAAGCAGCGTTTGAAAAGGTTCAGACTTGTTAGACTCTATTTTAAGGTGGAACATTTAAGGTGGAATGAACATGCACAGGTGTTCGGTCACACTTCGCAGGAGTGTTTCTTTTATATTCCATTGCCGCGGTGCTGATGTGTAAAACCTATGAGGGAGAGTTTGTTTTGACTGGATCGTCGAATCAGAACCGAAGCTGAGCGGCGTTTCACCCGAACTCTCGTCTGTCGGTGAAAACAAACACACATCCCTGATTGTTGGTGCAGAGCCCCAGAATCCTGAGTGATGACACCTGAACGCACCACACTGCTTTAAGGTCACCTCACTGTGAGTAAAGTCAGCACATAACTTTGCTAACGCTGACTTAATGTTGCTGTCACTGTGTTAGCCTGAGTTGTTAGCCTAGCTTGACTCAGCCCTTCATTAAATTCAGTTTGTAATGATGGTTAAAGCTTCCAACGATGCGCTAACGACGATCTGGCACCTGCATCAACTCCCTGCATGAAGGAGGAGTAACGGGTCATCACGTCCAACCAGCAGGGAGTTTTCCTACTCTGTGCCTGTGCCCTGAAGGCATCGTCTGCGTGTTTGATGAGGAGGAGCAGGTGGGATCCGAACAGCAGCACATGATGTTCCTCACTGCCTCAAACGTGACACTGACACACATCCTGACACGTGCATGTGTGTGTGTAACAGTGTGTGAGCTGCTCACTCGGAGTTCCTGATGTTTCCTGCAGAGCTCAGCTTAAATGTCACCTGACAGACCGTTAAATTATTATTATTGTTATTAATCCTGGTGCACCTGACAGCCTCTGCTGCAGCGCTGCGCCTCAGTGTGTGACGCTGCTTACAAGAGTATCTCCGACCTCAGAGGAGCGGCTCTCCTGCAGTATCCCTCTTTAGTTCTGACCTTCAGCGACGTTACAGACCCAGACTGTTACACACAAACAGAATAATTAATGACAGTTGTTAAATGAATTGACTCTGTCTGAGCTTTGGCTCCTCATGGTTCTGCTGCAGGTCAGATGGGAAACTCTTCATGAGTCCAACAAACAGGACGTGGATGTTTGTCTTCTTCCTCTGTCTGTCTCCTTCTGCCTGTCACTCAGTTTGTTTTTCATTATCTGGTGAACGCTGGGTAACCCCGCTTGCCCCCACCTCCTTATCAGCTGCGCAGTCACTGGGGCCATATGGGAATACAAATATGCCAGATTATGCTGTAGATTACTCTGCTATATTTAGACCTGAGAGCAGCAGATTACTGCTGCGCAGAGAGAGACGACGTGAAGTCAGAGGAAAACATTCACTCTGCCTCAGTCAAACCTGTGGATCCAGACGGGATCTGAGTCTCTCTCATTCGAATCAACCTGATTTGTTTTCAGGGCTGAACCTCAGTCCTCCTCCTGACCAGCAGGAGGCACTGAAGAAGAACTTCTGTCTGATAACAGGTTAGCTCGCTAACTGAACATGAGACTCACACACACAGGTGTTTGTGTTTGATCGTACCTGCAGCAATCAGACTTTTGCACTGCACTACTGTGCTGCAGTGAACTACACTGCATGGTGTGCTGATGTGGACTGTGGTGGACTGTGTAGGTGGAGCAGAGCTCAGGGTTTCTGTCCTGAGTGAGAAACTACAATCAGCTGATTCTGAAAACAAAGCGTTGCCCTGAAGACCTGAACTCTCCTCTGAGCCAGGAGGAGTATCCCTGCATGACTCACACTCTTTAGACTGAGTGTGTGTGTGTGTGTGTGTGTGAGAGAGGATTATTAGTTGATGTGAATGTAAACACAGAGTTGGAAACTTGCTCTGTGTGTGTGTGTGTGTGTGTGTGAGGGTTGCCGCCCCCTGGCCTACTTCTGGAGAGAACGCTATGTTCTTAAAACACTGATCTCATGCAGGGCCAGGCGCGCACACACACACACACACGCACGCATGCATGCACGCACACACAGAGCAGAGCAGAGCAGCGAGTCACATGTCTCCACACGCTGTGAGAGGACAGCATGTTTTCTTTCTCTATAAACATGAGGAACACGCAGCGAGTAAAAGACTTAAAGCGGAAGTTCTCGCCCTCGCACACACGCAAAGATTGAACACACACACACACACACACACACACCCTTCCTGAGGCCAGGACATCTGTTGAGGTGTTGAATCCAACACTTCTCTCAGTGCTGGCGTCTGGGCGGACATGTTTCCCGCAGTGCAGCGCGTTACTACTCGGCCTGAACGCGCCTGAGCTCCTCTCACCTTTGCACCATTTCCCCTGTGACCCTCTGCTCTGCCCTTGATCAGGTCAAACATCTGAGCTTTGCTCTCTTTGCTGAGCAGAAACAGAAGATTAGCGAGTGCGGACGGCGACAAACCGAACAGCAACAGCGTGGAAACGTTAAATGAGCAGAATTCAGGGTCTCGATGGAAACAGCTGATGATTCAGACCCAGGATAGCAGACCCAGGTCTGAGGTTCAATGCTGTTTACACACAAACAGAACAAGAACTAAAAAATGGTGATTTGAACAGAACAGAAAGTAAAAACCTGACCTGATGTTTGACGTCAGATCAGGTTTCAGGGTCTTTTGGATGTTTTTGGTCTAAAACTGGTGAAATCCGCATCAAAGTCAGTCTGTGGGAGACGTCTCAGTGCTGTCGTCTACAAACAGCTCCCATGATGCTAAAACCTCCAGATTTGCAGAGAACATGCAGCGAGTGCGCCTTCAGCATTACGTAACGTCAGACTCTGAGTCTCAGTTAAATTAACCTGCAACTGTTCAGAGAAGCTGAGCTCGTCTGAACCAGAACAGCAAACTCATCTGAACTGATTCTTCTTGCAGGTGTGAATCAAACCGCTCGCTGAGTGAAATGTTTCAACACTACTGACTGAAACAAAGGCTAACCCCCCCGCTGCTACTGCGGCCGCCGCCGCCACCGCCGGCAGCCCTGACACGCCTCCTGACTGACTGACTGTTTTCAGCTCATCCATCACTGCTCATCCGTCATCAGGACAAAGAGCTGAACGACTGAGAGAGAAACAGACGAACTGCTTTTGTTTCCCACGAGCGAAGAGGAGGACGAGTTGCTCTGCGTCAGAGCTGTTGAAGAGAAAACACCTGCTGGTTTGCAGGAGCTTTGTCCTGCGCATCACCTCAGTTTTAGATGTTTGGAGATGATTTTCAAATGCTTGTGGAATCAGTTGCATATTCATGTTTTTTGGTCTCTGTGTGGTCTGAAAATTGTTAAAATGCTGAAAACAGTTTTTGATGTCAGCTTGGAGCATTTCACAGACAAATCTGCTTCAGCTGTGCTTGAACTTTGCTGAATGTGAAGTGATTATTACATTATCGTCAGGTGGGAAAGCAGTTTCAGTGCCTGTTCTGGTTCCTGTGAGGTTCCTCAGGGATCCGTCCTCGGCCCGTTCTGTTCTCCCTTTGCATGGATGAATCCATGTTTGCCAATATGCTGACGATGCAGTAATTTAAATACATAAAACATGAAATTTCCATAATATGATTCGTTTTAATGTGATCGACCTTCCTCCTGACTGACGAGTGCCTCTGTCGAGTTTTCATGAACCACATTATTTTCTAACATGCAACAAAACATGAGACCAAACAAGTGAAACCTCAGGTTGTATCCTGGGCTCGTGTGTTACCTGCTCGTGCCGGGCTGCTGTGCAGGCAGTTTGGCGAGATGACGCTCGTGTGTACAGAGGTGGAGGCGTGGTTGCTGAGGTCCATCACCGAGGGCGCCGGCGTGGGCGGGACTTGAGGCATGATTGGTGGCTGGCGTGGTGGAGCGTGTGGTTGGTGCTGGTTGTGGTGGTGCTGCGAGGGGCTGGAGGGGATACCGTTCTCAGACAGGAACTCCTCCAGGTCCATGTACTCGAGCTGGAAGGTGTCTCCGTCGTAGGGCAGGGTCTTGTCCCACAGTGTGGGACCCAGGAAGGCTGACTGGGGGATGCTGCGCTCCTCCTCCAGGTTCTTCTCCTTCTCCTGCTCCTTGGTGAAAGCTGCAGGAGGACAGAGAAGATGGATCAGTCAGAAGAACCCAGACTGCTGTGTTTGTCAGAGGCTAACACTGCTAACGAACACTGGTCAACCACGCTAATGACTGTTTGCTTCTCCACTGATCGACAGCTGCTGGTGGTCATGGAAACAGGAAGAAGAAAATCAGCAGCAGCAGCAAAACCCCAAACAGGAGGAATTATGGGTAATAACTGGAAACAACCTTATTTGGTGCAGGGAGTTTGTTTGTTTGACCAGTGACCGGTCCCGTTTGGGCAGCTTCAAACATGTCGGCGATGCCTCAGACTCAAACATGTGACCACGACTCTGGACCCATATCAGTTCCAAACTCTGACCTCTGACCCTGACAGGGACACATGGATCTCTCCCACAGGAGTCAACGAGGGTCAGCTGTTATTACTGGTTCAAGATGTTTTGAGATATTCAGGTCTCCACATGCCGGTGTGTTTGCTTGTACGTTAGATGCTGAACGATGGCTAAAAGCCAAATTTCGGGTTTAGACTTTAAATCATTTGGAGGATTCATCGTCAGCATTTCAGATAAATTTAATGATTTCTAGTCTAAACTTTGAAGATTTAGTCCAGTTTAAACAGGACCTGTTGGTGTCGAGCGGCATGTGAGAACATCGAGGTGGGTCAGGTCCTGGGTCATTATGGAGTGTCTAGGTCGACACTGACAGGACAGAACTTAGACTGAAAGTGCAGTTACTCAAATGAGATGAGTAACAGAAAACTCATTTGCATCGATTCTGATAATTAATCACTGAATTGCTGACGTCGGCTGCTCAGGGGTGAATATTTCTGTTTTTTGATGAAATAAATGAGCCGAATGCAACACAGGAGGCTGAGAGAGATGCTGCTGAGCACAGTTTCACAATAATCAGCATAAGAAACAACAGTCAAATGTTAAATTTAGCGAAAAATGACAGAAGTTTGGTGCAAAGTCACCATTTGAAACTAAAATCTGGGCTGCAGCCACGATGGAGCTGCTGAACAAACACATCTACGTGTTGCTGGAGCTCCGGCTGGGTGAACACAGCCTGAGTCCGTCAGGATGCTCGTGTGACGCCTCCACGCATATTTCAGGTGTGACAGCACATGAGCGTCCTGGCTGCTCTGAGAAGTTTGAGAGTTCCCAGGTGAGCTGTCACCGCAGCCTCCATCACAGCCTCAACCCGCACGGGCCCGCGTTCTTGTCCGCAGCTCCAGTGTCGGCGCAGCGTCGGGCTGTGGACAGGAAGCGGCAGCGAGCGGAGGTTAAAGCTGCTGCGACACAGTTTCCCCACAACTTCACCTTCATGATGCAGCGGCAGCTTCATCGGGTTTTCCAGCAGAGACTTTAGGACTCCGTGCGTGGCCGGCGGCAGGAAGCTGGGGTTGAGCGGGACGGGGTGCCGGGACATCTTCTCCATCATGCCTCCTTGCATTGGCAGGATCCAGTCAAGCAGCAGCGACACAAACAGATATTTCAAAAATGAAGAAAAAAGGAAAAAGTGTGAATCAGCTGCTGACCTCGCGCGCTGTGTCTACCTGAACATGAAAGAAGAAATCAGAATAAAGCCCTTAGAATAAAACAGAGTGACGAGTAATCGGCGCGGGCCGTGTTGCGGGCGCGTGCGGCGGTGCCTGACCGGGCTGCAGGAGGCGGACAGACCGAGCACCGATCCCATGTGCGAGGACTGCTGACGTCAAAGCGCGAGCCAAACACCCTCCTCTCTCTGTACCCCCCCCCTCCTCTGTCTTTACTGCTCAGCCAACCAACACACGCTATGAACATTTATGACTGTTAATGTGCAGATATGATATTCTAATGAAGCCAAACACACACACTCAACTGGAAAGATGAAAATCCTGATCTGCAAAACAAGCTATGATGTCATAAACCTCACGATGAATCAGTTTGCAATGATTTATGAAGTTTCAGTGATAAAAAGCAGAATGTGTGTCGTTTGTGTCTCACAGCTGATGTGACAGTTTGTTTCCTGAAACACATGATTTTATATTTTAACATGTGTCTTTTATTCTAGATGATCATTAAGACTCACACACGCGCGCACACACACGCGCATACACACGCACACACACGAACACACGCAGCCTGGAGAGCGGAATGCTGGGTCACATGAGTGGGCCGGCTTGACCTACTTTTAACCAATGAGAGGCCGCCGTCTCCTGCTCTCCTCCCCCTGCTCCCCCCTCCTGCAGCCAGGACACATTGAACCTCATGTGCTCGAGACTGAGAGAAAAACAAAAGCAGCGAGAGGGGAGGGGGGGAGGAGAGGAGACGAGGAGGCAAGGGAGGATAGGAGAGGGGGAAACAAATGAGGAGAGGTTAAAGAGAGAGGAGATGAAATGAAATGAAAGGAGGAAACAAGAAAGAAGACAAGAGAGGAGGAAAGAGAGGAAAATGAAAGGAGAGGACACAAGGAAACAAGGGAGAATAGAGAAAATGAAAAAAGAGGAGAGGAGAGAAGGAAACAAGCAAAGAGAGGAAACCAGAATGGACCAGAAGGAGGAAACTAGAGAGGAGAAGAGGGAAGGACACAAGTAAAGAAAGGAGAGAAGGGAAGGAAGCAAATGAAGAGAGGTAAACAAGAAAAGAGAGTAGATGAAATGAAAAGAAAGAAAGAAAAAGAGAGGAGAGGAGAGGAGGGAGCCAGTGAAGAGAGGAAACCAGAAAGAAAGGACAGGAGGAAACAAAGGAAGAAAGGAGAGGAGATAGGGGAGGAAACAACAAAGGGGATAGAAAAGGAAAAACAGGTGGAGAGGAGGGAGGAGAGGAAAGGAAATGACCAGATAAGGAAAGAAAGAAGAAAAGGAGACAAAAACATTGTAATGTTCCTTTAAAACGAGACGTCTGTGATGTCACATGTGGCTGAAATGATGTCACATTTGTACTGTTTCACTGAATTACAACAAAGTTCATCATGCAGCTGCTGAACCGAGTGTGTGTGTGTGTCTGTGTGTGTGTGTGTGTGTGTGTGTGTGTGTGTGTGTGTGTGTGTGTG
>WARS01004419.1:0-22365 GCA_008933995.1 Datnioides undecimradiatus
ATCCACATCTGCACACACACACACACACACACACACACACACACACACAGCCTGCCCCACATATATCACAGATATCACATGTTCCTCGTTAACAGCTCTGTGTGCTCAGCTAATCTGAAAACACCCAGAAGCTCCAGAATCAGGATTCATCCTGCAGAACGAAACACATGTGACATCAAACAGCCAATCAGAGCCTGGGACCTGACCGTCGATGAAGCAGAACAAAACCTGATCTGGTTACTAACATATAAAGATTCAACATGAAAACCATGAAACAGGCTGGTTTCAGCTTTGAAACGAGTAACAAGTCAACACGAGTAAACATCTGTCGACACGTCTCCGTCAAACTTCAGTTCATTAATTAACTGTTCAGATGATTAATATTTGACTGAAAACACAGAGATTAAAGGTCAAAGGTCACGACTCCTCTAACAGCACATTGACCTGTCATGAGGCAGCTGGGTTCATGTAAAGGCGGCGTTTGCTCGTCCCGTCTCTGTGCCGGTCTTCCTGCAGCACTCGGCCCTGATTCTTTCATCGTCTCAGGTTGGTTTGGTCCATTTTGAGTGTCCCAGGCCGTCCTGCAGTTCAGTGGGTCAGGCCATCCTCCGCTGTTTGGGTGTCGTCTCTGCGCTCTTGTGTTTTTCCTTGATGTTTGTCCTGCTCTGTTATTTTTACCCCGCCTCTGCTTCACCATCTGCTGTTTGAGGACAGCGGCGAGGTGTCCCTGCTCTGAAAGGTATTTCCTGATTCTGTTGTTTTACCGCGTTTTTGGACAAAGTGGATTTCCTCTTTTCATTTTTCAGGGTTTTATTTCGAGGGTTGGGAAGTTTAAAGACAGGCGGATCACTGCAGAGTGCTCACGCTCGCCGCTCGGGTCCTCGCTGTGAACCTGCTGAACTGCTGAGGCCTGAATCTGCAGCACTGAAGCACAACACAGATAAAACGTGCACGTGCAGCTGATTGGGCTGCAGACCGTGTGTGTGATGGGTCACATGACCTCATACTTACCTTCAGGTACAGCCATGGCGACTCTGATGTTTGACCTGTGCGACAGGAAGCAGCAGTGAGTCTGAACAATCAGCAGCAGAAGAAGAAGGAGAGCGCCACCTGCAGGACGTCAGCAACAGAGCAGGAGGAACTTCACGCTGCTCTCTACTTCACTCCACAAATGTTTTATTTACAAAATGCATGAAAATAAACAACTGAAACTAAAAATAATGAATAAGTGATGCACAGAGATGGGATCTGAAATACACATAATTACTTTTGTTTAATTTGGATAAATTATTTTTTTCCCACAACAATAACTTTAATTATCGCAGCTTAACTTCAGATCCAGACGTCCGACGACTAAAATCCTTCATCTGCTTCAGATACAGAATTAAAAACAAGCAGCGGCTGAAAAGAGGAGCACAGAAATGTGTCTTACAGCTGATCCAGAGTCAGTTTATCAAGCTGCTGACACACAGAAATGTGTCTTACAGCTGATCCAGAGTCAGTTTATCAAGCTGCTGACACACAGAAATGTGTCTTACAGCTGATCCAGAGTCAGTTTATGAAGCTGCTGACACAAACACAACACTGACACATGACCAGAGAGGAGGCGGTGACGCCACAGACAGGAAGTAAAGCTGAGTCTGAACCTGATGAAACACCTGAGATCATGGAGGAACAGATCTACAACATGTAGAACACAACTCTACAACATGTAGAACATAGATCAACAACATGTAGAACAACAACTCAACATGTAGAACATAGATCTACAACATGTAGAACAACTCAACAACATGTAGAACATAGATCTATAACATATAGAACAACACCACAACAACATATAGAACATAAATTCACAACATGTAGAACAACTCAACAACATGTAGAACATAGATAAACAACATATAGAACATAGATCTACAACATGTAGAACATAGATAAACAACATGTAGAACATCTGAATGTTTCCAGCCTGAGCTCCAGCTCTGCCTGTCAGACTGAACTCAGGACAGAAGTCCTCTCGCAGTTGTTAGCATGTGGTGCTAACATGCTACCATCAGTGCTTTTAAAGAGCGTGTGTGTGCAGGAGCCATGGTGACCTCTGAGGCTTTTAATCTAATTTGATGTGGGAGCAGGAACAATCACTCAGAGTGACCCAGGAAAACACTTGTTTAATACACGTTACATGCCCCCCGCCCCCCCCAAATCCCCAGAGCGATGCTCATGGCAGGCTGACAGGTGTGTGTGTGTGTGTGTGTTCCTCCATTTTGCTGAGTGTGATTTGGTCACTGCACTCTGTCTGTAGTAGTTGGCAAAATCAAAATGGCGGCTTAAGTTATTAAAACTGAGCAGCTTTAATCATTGGCTGCTGAAATTCGAGGTTGGAGGAGCAGCGAGGATTAACGTCCTTTAAAGCTTCGCCTCCGCCCGGCTCTCTCTCTCTCTCTCTCTCTCTCTTGCTCAGCTGATCCCTCTCAGTTCATCTCTGCTGGTGTTTGCTCTTCCTCTCTCCGGCCAGCTGTCCGTCCTCCGCCCGCCGTCGCAGCCTCGTCTTCCCCATCTCCCCCGTCTCCCCCATCTCCTCTTCTTTCCGCTGGGTCCGAGATATGAAGTGTCACCATGGGTTTCATGGAATTCTACCTGGAGATTGACCCCGTCACCCTGAACCTCATCATCCTGGTCGCCAGCTATGTCATCCTGCTCCTGGTCTTCCTCATCTCCTGCATCCTGTATGACTGCCGGGGAAAGGACCCCACCAAGGAGTACGCCCCTGACAATGCGCCAGCGCCGCCCAGCCAGTCGCCCATTCGCCTGGTGGTCATGCAGAACTCACCCGCCTCGTCCCGCTATGAGCCCAACAACACGGCCGGCCATGGCGAGCTGCCGACGCCAGACCTGAGCCGGGACCGAGGAGAGAGGGAGCGGGAACGAGAGCGGGAGAAGAGGAGCACCCTGGTGTGAAGAAGAGCAGCTGGAGGAGCTGGAGGAGCCATGAAGATCTGTGGCATCAGCTCCTGCTGTGTTTTCAGTCCTGGACACTTGTGTTTACTCTTTAACTTCCCCAGACGGCACCGCTGAGCCGCTGAGGACGTCAGCCGGAGGTAAGCAGCCTGCAGATACAACCCCGCATCATCTGAGGCCTGAACCTGAACCTGAGCAGCCAACACATGCAGCAGAGCAGAAACACCTGTCTGCACCAGCGTTGTGTTTTTAAATCAAAGTTTCATGAAGCTGACGCTGGTTTTTAGTTTCATTCATTCATTAATCAGCTGTGCAGTCTGCAGACTGTCGGAGCCACAGTGTTTCACACGATGAACTTCAATGATCCAAAGGGACGAAGACGTTAGAGTTAAAGTATTAACCTTCAGGTTCAGGTTGTTCAGTTACAGTGAGTTCATGTCTGAAACGAAGAGGTCAGCACTGATGAGATGATGATTTAAAACAAGTCTCTGTAGAAACAGTGAACAGCAGCATTTCTGTTTATTTATGTTTATCTTCAATGATCTAAATGATCTGTCAGTAATCTGATCCCCCAAAAACCTGAAGACTTAGCTGCATCATTAGGACTCACGCTGGAGACCGGACCTGCACTGTGGGGACCTGAGGACTGTTGGGACGGATTCACCAACACCCTGAACAGTTCTGGGTCCAGCCTCTGTGAAGGGATGAAGACCAGCTGCAGTTTAGTTTCCACAGAGTGGATGAAGGAGGTGAACGGCCCCTGCAGAGATGTTTGGACTGACGCAGCTGCAGCAGGAAAACAGTCTCATCAACACCTCCAGCACCACAACAACGACACAAAGGTGCAACGCGTGTATTAATGAGCCTTCAGTGTTTCAGTGTCCGGAGGCTTTGAAACAGGAACCAACCCCATCTGTGACTCAGTGTGGATGTGTGTGAACATCTGTTTGTGTGTCAGCAGCATTACAGCATCACATCCGTGCAGCGGCTGCATGTACAGACGCTGCCGTGCCAAGAGTGTGTACTGTAATCCATCATGCATTAGCAAATGCATGGAAATCAGTTATTACTGATGTGTGTGTGTGTGCACGGATCGAGGACATCGTCACATCACCGGGGTCTGAGCAGCTGATTGGTCCCATTCTGTTCTAATCAGATTAGTGGCGAACCTGATTAATTAGTTTGAGTCGGTCGTTGGTTGGTTCTGAAGCAGATCCTCAGGCTTCGCTTCACGAAGCGACCGGAGTTCATTTGGTTCAGGATGTTTGAGCCGTCAGTCATTTCAAACATCATGTAACATCGATGTAAAGCTGTCGACATGCAGCTTTACATCGAGGCTCCGCCCATCGACACATGGACTCAGGCGACTGGAACAGAGAGACCGGGACGTTTGGCTTTGTTTCAAAAAAATAAAAACTTCATAACAATAAACCAAAGATCTTTTAATAATTAAACTGTTGTTTTCTCATAATTCAGACATGTTTAATGATTATAATAAAGCAGAACTCGCTGCTGATGCTAAACAGGCAGTTCCTCGGTCCATCCTGCAGAGTCTTCAGGTTCATTTTCTGGAGAACGTGTTCGTGTGTCTGGCTCAGTTCGGCCAGACAAACAGAAGCGTCCCTGCTGCTGCTGACAGATGAACAGTGAACTCTGCATCACACATTCAATCTGACCACCAGCAGCTCCCCTCCCCCAGACCCTGGACCTGGAGGTCCTGGGCTCTAAGCTGCTGCATGAAGCCGTGAACCAGCCTGTAAATCCGACCCCCTCCCCTGGCATCTCCCAGATGAGTCAGACAACATAAACCCCAGCAGGACAGAAAATAATGAATGGAGACGTGTTCGTCTTTCATCATGCTGATGTTCGCCGCACCAAGGCGTTGACCCCTCACCGGCCCCAACAGGCCAGAAGCAGCAGATGTTGGAGTTAACGCAGATTTGTGGGATGGTGTTAAAAGAAGCCGATGGAGGAGCTCGGCTGGTGTTTGTTTGGAGGGAAATCCTCCTCCTGAGACGCAGCAGCGAGGAAACATCTGTTCTTTCATGCAGATGTTTTATCTGATCGCAGGACAAAGATCAGACTCTGGCTTCATGTTGGTCTGATGCATGTGATCTTGTGTTACGGTGCTGAAACAACGCTAACAACATCCTGCTAACATGCTAACACACTGTTCAGCAGGTATGATGTTCACCTTCTCAGTTTAGCCTGTTAGCATGCTAACGTTGTTAACAAGCACCTACCAGAGAGCAGCTGAGGCTGATGTGTTGGAGTCCGGCGGATTCGTCCTGCAGGGATCCTCTATTAACCATCAGGCAAAATCAATAGGTAGAAAATGTTAAAGGCTGCGCATTTTCTGTGATCTTCATCAGGAGCAGTTTCTAACTTGCTGAATTCGTGTTGAAACCTGTTTTTCTGGACCTCAGTGGTGGGTTTATCTTCTTCTCTGACTCACAGTTCAGGAGTTTTGGGCCAAAATCATAAAATAATCTGTTTTTCATGTTTTTCAGGATCAAACCTGCTAAAAAAACAAATCCCAGAAAAACCTGAAACTCCCCCGACCTGCAGCCTGACTCCAGCTGCTCACGAACATCAGGACCTGCAGACTGAGCATGAGGTCTGTGGATGGAGCTGATGGTTCAATCTGCTGGACTGAATCACCTGAGCCAAGATGGAGGATGCTGCGGTTTCCACCATCATGGATGCAAACGATGTCAGGAGCACATGAAGCTGCAGAGCAGAAGGACCTGAGCATCTGCAGGACGTTCAGAGGAGTTTCTCACAAGCCGCAGCTCAGCTCTGCTTGTCTTCTCTGTTCCGGAAGTGTTTTCATGATCATGATTCTGCTCAGTCGACGTTTCTCTGAGGGAAACTCCACATTTCTGCTCCTCGCTGTGGTGCCGGCTGCAGAGTTTGATATAATCCAGTATTTTATCATCAAACCTGATCATGAAGTTGGTTTTTAGCCACATTCGGCTGTAAACGACGCCCCCAGGCTCATGTTTGATTCAGCGTGTGACGACTAGGTCCAACATGGCGGCTGTTTGATGAGATCCCACATCACTTCTGTTCTGCCCTCTGCTGACTGTGACAGATCTCTCCTCCAGAGACTCTCCTCCGTGGCTGTTCACTCCTCTTTTTCAGTTAAAATGTCATGATCCTGCAGCTTTTAGCAGCTTCACTGTCGTGAAGTGAGAAAACACGTTTCTGTGGTTTGTAAGATGATGCTGGTTGTGACAACACAACTGTAAAGTTGATTAAAGTTGAGTTCCTGGACGTATGAACGGACGTTTGTGTTGATCAGATCATCTCTGTATTCATGTGATGATGTTGTGTTTCACCTCAGTGAAAAACTGAACCTGGCTCGTTTTTTATCATAAGTGTGTTAAAGACGCCTGCTGTCGTCGGGCTGAGTCACAAAGCAAAGAGGTTAAACCACCTGCTGTCTCTGCTCTCAGCTGATTTGATGAACACAAACGTGTCGTTCGTTTGTGACTTTGTGCTTCTGGGATGAGTAAACTCATGTTTTTATTTTTAATACCCTGCAGAAAAAATGGCAAACTGGTTTTAATCTCTCCTCCTTCCTGAAACGACAAAATCCTCCCGGACCAAAAAGACTCTCGCCGCCCACGTCAGGCGCCAGCCCTCTGCTCATTGGCTCTGGCACCGTCTGACAGATGATCCAACCCTGAGTCTTTAGAGGACTCGTGCCACCGAGGCCCTCACAAATCCTCTTACATAAACCCCCCCAGCACCACCAGCTGAGCAGCCACCAGTGCTGCATCACATCCATGATATGAATTGCACAATTACCCCCCCCCTCCATGTTTGCAGATTATATGGAGTATTAGGAGCTGGTGTTATATGTTTGTTTGTCCCCTGTGCAGAGTTTTGGTCCATGGGGGGGGGGGGGTGTTATGTAAGCTTCAGGACTGAGATTTGGTCGTGTTCAGCTCTGACTCGACAGCTCATCTGATGCCGCTGCTGCAGCTGCAACACGCACCACACAACATGCAACATGTAACATGCAACATGCAACATGCAATGCTGGAGATCTGAGAAAAGTGGACGAGCGAACACGTCTGAGTGTCTGTGACGTCACCACGACTCCTGCACTGCGGCGCCATCACGCTGCCGCTCCTGCGAGTTTCTGACCTGGGACCAGTTCAAACGTGAAGCGAAGTCAGTGACGCGAACACAAACCGAACAAACGGTGACTGTGATGATCTGAACACAAGACGAGTCAAATACAAACACGTTTAACATCAGCTCAGGTCAAAGGGAAGTGACATCAGAGGTCAGATGGTTTGTGTTCATTAACTGAGGCTGGGAACAGGATTGATTAACATCCTCACGTTCCATGTGAACGGATCAGTTTTATGTTAAAAACAAGTCTGTTCATGCTGCATGACAAACTGCTAACAGGCACTAACAGCTGCTAACAGCTGCTAACAGCTGCTAACAGATGCTAACAGCCGCTATCACCTGGCTCCTGTCTTCTGTGTGAACGTGTCCAATCAGGATTCAGACCAGCGTCACATGACTCTGCAGTAGTCCTGGTGTTTATGGGTTCCGGCTCTGATCAGCAGTGATGTAAACACAAACACTGACGATGTCCTCTGACGGACACAGAAATTATGACTTTGTTTGTTTGTTGCTCTGCAGATCGATATTCACACAAACATTGTGCATCTGCTGAGCCAGTACTATAAAAACAACAATAAACAAAGGTCAAATGTAAATAAACAGGAACTGCAGTGTGTTTGATCGGCTGGAGGAAGCAGAGTTTTAATTTAAAATGTCAGATTTTTTATTTTCTCTTGTTTGTTGTTGTTGACAAGTGATTTGATGATTTATTGTTATTGATTCTTTACACCGAAGCTGGTTTTTGTTAAAATATCGTTCAAATCAAGTAAATTTGTTTGATTTCACACGATCATCTTAACCAGAGGAATGTCCCAGCTCACGGCTGAATCACGTTCTCTCTCTTCAACCTGTTGTCGTAGAGAAACAATGTGATCAGAGATTTAAAGAGTTGATTTAAACCTGTAAACAAACAAAAACTGCAAATCTGTGAATAAAAACTAGAAACTGAGCATTTGTGTCCAGCATCCTGTGATCAATTAGCAGATATTAGCATGCTAACACACTAAGATGCTAACCATGATGAATATTAAACCAGCTCAGTTGCAGCATGTTAGCACATTAGCCTGGATACAAACACCTCCATTAGCAAGCTAATGCTAAAGCTAGCATTAACTTCCCACCTGCATTCAGCGAAGACCCGCGCTCCTCTGCCTCTGATTGGTTGTGAGTGGAAACACCAGCTGTGAGAGCGTTGGTGCAGGATTTGTTGACTTTGACGTCAGATGTGCAGAAACATGGCCGACAAACAGCAAATGTTGTTATTCATACACATTAATGTTTTGCTCGCATGTAATTCACAGCATGATGTTTGAGGTCAAAGCTGCTGCTGCATGTGTGAAACAGATCAGTTGGGAAAGTTAAATTAACATTAAACTGATAATTCATCATATCTTAAGGCGCTGATGCTGAAACTAACAAACAATTAAATGCCACACATCTTTGTGGTGTTGCTCATGTCAGACGTTTTCCACCCCTGAATTACGACCCTCTAAGGAGCACCTGAACGCATCACCCTCAGGGGTTTGTTAAAGGACGCATCTAACGGTCAGTTTCAGGCTGGAGCAGATTAAATCTGTCCTAAACCCAGAGCGGACCCTTTTAATGACGCCAGATGTTTCTGCTCAGTGAAATCCTGCAGGGACTAAAGCTCCGTCAGGCAAACTCATCCTGCAGACTCCTCCACCTGCCTCCCGCGTCTGAGCAGCTCTGAACGCTCCTCTGCCGACACCGTGTGCCGGCCCGAGTATCCCGGTCTGCTCCGGTCCACCTTGAGAAAAAGGTGTTGCATAAGGACGAGCGCGCCTCAGCGGCCGTGACGAGGGGACGCGCGTGTTCCTGTTCTCACTGAGGGATCATCTGGACTGGACAGGTGCGCAGGCGACTGACGTCACTCTGAGGACACCTGGTGGTCAGACCGGGAACGACACGTGGAGGTGAACAGGCATGCAGCACATGAACCTGAGTGAGCTGATGACGCAGAGACGTTTCCTTATTGTGCAGCCTCAAATATCAAAATTCATCAGTTTGTAAAACAGGAGGCAGGTTAACTGAAACAGAATCAGCTCATTGATCAAAACAAATGTGACTTTAAACAAGTTAAGTTGTGACAGAGGGTTTCAACATGTTCTCACGCTGATGTTTCAGAACTCTTATTTCCTGAAACTTCTCTCCTGAGCTTTTTAAGAAAGTTCATTAAATTGAAAACAGGAATATTCTCATTGCATCAACAGGTTTACACGTTAAACATCTGATTTACACATTAAACTGTATTTTAACACTTTCAGTGACTACTGCAGACAGTGTTTGCTGCCCCCTGCTGGTCACAGTGAGACTGTCGCGCTGTGAATCATTAACATGTCTCAATGTTTATGTCGTCGCTCAGTGTCAGGCAGGAGCCTTAGGTCCGTGCTTCGAGCAGGAAGTCAGGTCCAGGTAGGTGTCTGCAGGCCTGGTGGGAGCGAGTGGGGACAGGTGCGTTGGGGGGGTGGTGTTCAGGCGCCTGACAGAGGGACGGAGATTTGCTGTTCATTGTGTTGTGTTGCTTTAACTCTGTAATCAAAGTGATGATGGCGACCTGCACGTTTTCACCAGAAGTCATGATCTCATCACCTGCGGATCAGACACTGACTTCAGGTCAGTCCATGGACTGTGACGACGCTGAAGCTCCCATAGATGGTGGTGTGTGTATAAAAAGAGTGTGTGTGTGTGTGTGTGTGTGTGTGTGTGTGCGCTGTTTCAGGACAAAACCAGAGACGTGTTTGAACTTTTCCTTTTATTTATTCGTATTTTGATCATGAGAAACAGTCGAGGACAAATTTAGGAAAAATATGTTTGAACACAGATTAAAGAGACGAGAGAGAGAGAGACAGGCAGAGAGAGAGAGACTGGGAGAGAGAGAGACAGGCAGAGAGAGAGAGACAGAGAGAAAGAGAGAGACAGGCAGAGAGAGAGACTGGGAGAGACAGAGACAGGCAGAGAGAGAGAGAGAGAGAGACAGGCAGAGAGAGAGAGACTGGGAGAGAGAGAGACAGGCAGAGAGAGAGAGAGAGAGACAAGCAGAGAGAGAGAGACTGGGAGAGAGAGAGACAGGCAGAGAGAGAGAGACAGAGAGAGAGAGAGACAGGCAGAGAGAAAGAGACTGGGAGAGAGAGAGAGACAGGCAGAGAGAGAGAGACTGGGAGAGAGAGAGAGACAGGCAGAGAGAGAGAGACAGAGAGAGAGAGACTGGGAGAGAGAGAGAGACAGGCAGAGAGAGAGAGACAGCTGAACGACAGAAGAAGTGCTGCAGGTGAGTACATTCGTCTGAGCCAAAGAGCCACGAAACTATAGAGCTGTGAGCAACGTGGAGCAGCGCAGCACCTGGTGCAGCGACCACCTGAGAGCTGAGGCAGCTGCACCTGCACAGGTGTGATGGAGGGGGACGGGGGTACAGGGGGGAGGTGGGAGGGGTTTGAGGTATTTCATCTACACAGGGAGGCAGGACAGAGGGAGGGTCTGTGTAATGCCCATACATGGCCCAGACAGGTCGGGCACGCTGGTTTGGTAATAATCTGAATATATTCATATACATTTATGTTTATGCTCAAACTCATGTCACCGTTTCCAAAATACACAGGAAATATCTATGTAGGAAAACAGACTGTACAAAAAACAAGAAGAATATCTCTGTATAAACATTAAAACCTTTAATATATCAATATATCCTTATATACTGAATTCTTTTGGTCTGTAGTAAAGAGTACTAAAGTGATTCCACAGTATAAGACAACACCAGTCACCCAACGCACGGTTCAAATATACATTCATGTCTCACTCGGCCACCGGGGGGCGTACTCGTCACTGAGCTACACTGGGGACAATACGACAGAGAGAAAACAGAGTTCATGCCAAAGCTGCAAAGAACCATCTATTGCATTGAAGGGAGCACGTTTGGTTTCTGGAGCGAGATATTCATAAAAATAAAACCCTGTGGCCACGAACAGCGAGCTCCACCGCCTGAGCTCCAGCCTGAGCTCCAGCCTGAGCTCCAGCCTGAGCTCCAGCCTGAGCTCCACCGCCTGAGCTCCAGCCTGAGCTCCACCGCCTGAGCTCCAGCCTGAGCTCCAGCCTGAGCTCCAGCCTGAGCTCAGACCCGGCTGATCAGCTGAGACTGACGAGCTCAAATGTTTTAAACCAGGCGACGTGTTGCCTCCAATGCAGCTCAGATTAATTTATCACAAACATGAGTCCAGACATCTGAGGCAGTGAAGCCCCCCCCCGGCCCCAAAATGAGCCACAATAATAATCAGCTCGTTAACCATCGCTCAGCACTGCAGAGACCCGACACGCACCCACAGTGAAGCAAACACTCAGAGCCTCCTGCACACGCTCAGTGGACTCCATGCATCGTCTGGAGTCGCTGTCTCGCTTCACAGACTCACAAAACCAGATCTCATCTGGCTCCTGTCTCACAGTTTGCAGAGGATGAGACACGAGCTCGTTAACACAGGACGAACAGCTGAAACACAGAGTCGTCATTCATCAGCTGCTGTGTTGTTTAAAGTGGCAGGCGGTGCTGAGGCTCCTGCTGAGTCGCCTGGACTCTAACATGTCGACAAACACACGGAGCTGAGCATCCCACAGGTGAACAGGTCAACACAGTCTGAGCTTCAGTCAACACAAACACTGAAGGAACCGAAGAACCAGACAGAAACCTGATCGACAAAGAGCCGCAGGTGGAAAACAAACTCTGCACTGTCAGAATTTATGAGTCTGAAGAGAAACTCCCTGATTTTATGATCATAAGCAAACACGTTTCAGGGGCTGTGAACACATCTTTATAAAAATAATCAATTTCGGGAGTTTCCTATAAAAGATTTTTGGTATTTTGGGGCAAAATATCAAAATGTGTGAGTGCATCTTCAGGTTATGACTTTTATATTTCCATAAAAATACTGCAAACAGGCGAGAAACAAAACAACATGTGCAGACTGACCAATAGGAGCGCGGCAGGAGGTGGTACACATTCAGATACATCAGAGTCATCAGGAGCAGAACCGAGGCAGGTATGTACATGTGCACAGGTGCATTGTGGGAACAGACCTACACACAGGGGGAGGAGGTTGGGGGCAGAGTCTGTGAGGGGTCGGCAGAGAGTTCTAAAGTGCCATTACCAAACACTGGGAGGGAGGGGGTGGGATCAGAGGTCAAAGGTCGGACATCAGGAGGCGAACGGGCAGTTTAGCGTTTGAGTCCGAGTCAAAGAGGAGGAGGAGACGTCCTAACACCTGTGTGTGTGTGTGTGTGTGTGTGTGTGTGTGTGATGGGCTCGACTCACGGCACGCGTCAGAGCAAACCGCTCCATCTCTAAGCAGCTGCGAGGCAAACGTTGCCATGGAAACAGGCGGCAAATGTTAGCCGGGGAAGCTGGGAATGTGACTCGAAACAAACTTTTACTGTAATGTGTTTAATGTGTGTGTGTGTGTGTGTGTGTGTGCCTGACACACACACACACACACACACACACACACACACCCCGCCCTGCTGCTGCAAACACTCATTGAAGCACCGAATGTGGATCCATCCGCCACTGAAAGTAGTCCCTCCTGTTTCTGAACAGCTGCTGTTTCAAATGAAATAATGAACTTTGTGTTTTTCAGACTAACGAGCCTCAGACAGGAAGTCAGCCAAGCCTGATTTAACGAGATATTAATGACCTGTGCACATAAAGAGCAGGTGCTCGTCTGATTGGTCCGTGATGTTTGCTGCTTAACCCTTCACCGGCCGTGAGTCGAGCGTGTGGTGCAGTGAGAGGAGGGTTGCTGGTGGATCAGGAGGAGGCGGGGTCATCCTGTGCGTGTGTTCAGTATGTCGGTGTGTGTGTCCTCACAGCGGCCCGTGCTGTGCCTCGTACTTGGCCAGGATGTTCTTGGTGCGACCCAGCTCTTTCCTCAGGTCGGCCACCTCCTGCCTCAGGGCCGAGTTCTCCTTCTCCAGGAAGCTGGCTCGGATGGCGATCTGGTTCTCCTTGAGCCGCCTGGCGTCGCGGGAACGCTTCGCTGCCAAGTTGTTCTTCCGGCGCCTGGCCCAGTATTTGTCGTCCTGCTCGAAGGACACAAAGGGAGAGAGAGGAGACGTGACAAAGGGGAAAACATTAAAGGAGCAGAGGGCAGGGGGGGGGCCTGCTGCCCCCTGGTGGTCGAATGCCGGTCAGTGCAGAGGAGGCAAGGAAACGGAGTCCGGCACCGCGACTGCAGCCGCACGCACCCACGTTTGATTCAAACAAATTAAAACCAAATCCTCTAAGCACCGCCATCTCATTCACTCTCCTATAAGCTGCTTAACCCCGCAAGAACACGCCCACATCCAGAGCTGCAGCCAGCCAATAGGAGAGCAGAATGCAAGGCAGCAAGTCCACCATTCCCAGCATGCCGTGCAGGTGTTAGGTGACTGTAATCAGCACTAATGGTGTCAGTCAAAGATCATCACATCAACCTGCAGCACTCAGAGGACGGCAGCCTTCCAGTTCTCACATTGACGAATGTCTTTGAACGCCGCACGTCAGTTTCAACATTTTTCATCTTTAATATTTTATTATTTTAATTCAAACACTTTGTGTTGTTTGTCTTCCTCTCATAAATAAATATATAATAATAAAACAACAATTATCATCATGACATCAGGAAGCTGTAATGAATGACAGATGGATGAGTTCAAAGGCATTATGTTAATCAGAGTGTTCAGACTGAACATGAGCACATTATTTACATTAACCCTGTTTTTCCTCTTTTTATTATTATGATAATTATAATTAAACATGTTGCTAATTAACTTTGTGATGAGTCAGCATTGTTAATTTAGTTTCATTGTTTTCGGACTGGTTCTGCTGGATTCATCAGAACCAGCTCCAAATTACCTTCATGTCCTCCGGGATGAAAACCTTCCGAGCCTTCTTGATCATTGGCTGCGGCTTCAGCTCCTCAGCCGAGAACTTGCGTTTGCGCGGGTCGAACATCTCCTGACCTGGCACGCTGGACAGAGCCAGGTCGGCCGGATCGGGCTCGTATCCCACAGGAACCTGGATGGAGTCTGGGTCGATGGGGCTCGGAGTGTTTCTGGAGTTGGGGAGTCCTGAAGGGGAACGGGGAGAGAGTTTAACTGTCTGTGGGTCAGAGAGGAGGCGTTTAAGGACAGGAGGTGCGTTCATGACCTGAACCTGAGTGTGAAAATAATGAGACATTCAACACCAGCCAAACGAAACCGAAGAGTTGAAGCAACAAACAGGTTTTCATGAAGCCTGGACTGAGCATGACCGGGTTCTGATCAGGACCCTCGGCTCTGACAGAGGATCCCTAAATAAACACTACAGCACACAGTAATTAATATTTACACTGATTAATACACAGCGCTGTGAGTTTCCACTGTGACTCTGGTCCCTAAACGTCACTCAGAGTCAGGCTGCAGTGAGCAGCTGTGACCAGCAGGGGGCGACAGACCTGAGGTTAAACCTTAAGCAGCGCTCTGAGAGAGTGTGTGTGTGTGTGTGTGTGTGTGTGTGTGTGTGTGTGCAGGTTCAGGTGATGTTCAGGAACCATTAATCCATCAGGTTAAAGTCAGTCTCGTGCTGGATTCAGACTTTCTGCCTCTGAGGGCTGCCCTATGACGAGGCGTTCACAGGCGATGGGAAACACGGGTTTTAGATTAACCAAGTGAAAACATTTTCCAACATGAAGCTGCAGGTGAAACTGTTCAGAGGAGCAGCCTCAGTGTTCACAGCTCTGAAGCAGCTTCAGCACCGCAGCTCTTAGCCTCCGTCTCTGAGACAGACAGGCGTTATGTAACGTCGGCCGTGGGTGTTTTAATTAACACACGGTTACAGAAGAAAAAGCTCCGACTGTCACTTTAAAAGTGTCAGTGTGATGTCAGAGTGAGCAGTGTGCTCTGGGACAAACGATGCTGTGCTGAAACAGCCCCGTCCTGGTTTATACGTTTGGTTGAGAGTCTGAAGAGACGAATGAAACAAACGCTCCCCATCATGTGACCAAACCTCCCCAATGAAGTCTCCGGTGTCCACACACACGCACACGAGCCCTGGGAGCAGTTCTTGGAAGAGGCTATTTGTTTTTCCTCTCCAACTGGTCCTGCAGAGGTCAGGGGCAGGTGTGTGTGTGTGTGGACTAATTAGAGTTTCAGACCTTGGTGCGAGGACATTTTTGCAAAGTGAGGACAGTCTGGTCCTTGAAAGCAGCGTTTGAAAAGGTTCAGACTTGTTAGACTCTATTTTAAGGTGGAACATTTAAGGTGGAATGAACATGCACAGGTGTTCGGTCACACTTCGCAGGAGTGTTTCTTTTATATTCCATTGCCGCGGTGCTGATGTGTAAAACCTATGAGGGAGAGTTTGTTTTGACTGGATCGTCGAATCAGAACCGAAGCTGAGCGGCGTTTCACCCGAACTCTCGTCTGTCGGTGAAAACAAACACACATCCCTGATTGTTGGTGCAGAGCCCCAGAATCCTGAGTGATGACACCTGAACGCACCACACTGCTTTAAGGTCACCTCACTGTGAGTAAAGTCAGCACATAACTTTGCTAACGCTGACTTAATGTTGCTGTCACTGTGTTAGCCTGAGTTGTTAGCCTAGCTTGACTCAGCCCTTCATTAAATTCAGTTTGTAATGATGGTTAAAGCTTCCAACGATGCGCTAACGACGATCTGGCACCTGCATCAACTCCCTGCATGAAGGAGGAGTAACGGGTCATCACGTCCAACCAGCAGGGAGTTTTCCTACTCTGTGCCTGTGCCCTGAAGGCATCGTCTGCGTGTTTGATGAGGAGGAGCAGGTGGGATCCGAACAGCAGCACATGATGTTCCTCACTGCCTCAAACGTGACACTGACACACATCCTGACACGTGCATGTGTGTGTGTAACAGTGTGTGAGCTGCTCACTCGGAGTTCCTGATGTTTCCTGCAGAGCTCAGCTTAAATGTCACCTGACAGACCGTTAAATTATTATTATTGTTATTAATCCTGGTGCACCTGACAGCCTCTGCTGCAGCGCTGCGCCTCAGTGTGTGACGCTGCTTACAAGAGTATCTCCGACCTCAGAGGAGCGGCTCTCCTGCAGTATCCCTCTTTAGTTCTGACCTTCAGCGACGTTACAGACCCAGACTGTTACACACAAACAGAATAATTAATGACAGTTGTTAAATGAATTGACTCTGTCTGAGCTTTGGCTCCTCATGGTTCTGCTGCAGGTCAGATGGGAAACTCTTCATGAGTCCAACAAACAGGACGTGGATGTTTGTCTTCTTCCTCTGTCTGTCTCCTTCTGCCTGTCACTCAGTTTGTTTTTCATTATCTGGTGAACGCTGGGTAACCCCGCTTGCCCCCACCTCCTTATCAGCTGCGCAGTCACTGGGGCCATATGGGAATACAAATATGCCAGATTATGCTGTAGATTACTCTGCTATATTTAGACCTGAGAGCAGCAGATTACTGCTGCGCAGAGAGAGACGACGTGAAGTCAGAGGAAAACATTCACTCTGCCTCAGTCAAACCTGTGGATCCAGACGGGATCTGAGTCTCTCTCATTCGAATCAACCTGATTTGTTTTCAGGGCTGAACCTCAGTCCTCCTCCTGACCAGCAGGAGGCACTGAAGAAGAACTTCTGTCTGATAACAGGTTAGCTCGCTAACTGAACATGAGACTCACACACACAGGTGTTTGTGTTTGATCGTACCTGCAGCAATCAGACTTTTGCACTGCACTACTGTGCTGCAGTGAACTACACTGCATGGTGTGCTGATGTGGACTGTGGTGGACTGTGTAGGTGGAGCAGAGCTCAGGGTTTCTGTCCTGAGTGAGAAACTACAATCAGCTGATTCTGAAAACAAAGCGTTGCCCTGAAGACCTGAACTCTCCTCTGAGCCAGGAGGAGTATCCCTGCATGACTCACACTCTTTAGACTGAGTGTGTGTGTGTGTGTGTGTGTGAGAGAGGATTATTAGTTGATGTGAATGTAAACACAGAGTTGGAAACTTGCTCTGTGTGTGTGTGTGTGTGTGTGTGTGAGGGTTGCCGCCCCCTGGCCTACTTCTGGAGAGAACGCTATGTTCTTAAAACACTGATCTCATGCAGGGCCAGGCGCGCACACACACACACACACACGCACGCATGCATGCACGCACACACAGAGCAGAGCAGAGCAGCGAGTCACATGTCTCCACACGCTGTGAGAGGACAGCATGTTTTCTTTCTCTATAAACATGAGGAACACGCAGCGAGTAAAAGACTTAAAGCGGAAGTTCTCGCCCTCGCACACACGCAAAGATTGAACACACACACACACACACACACACACACCCTTCCTGAGGCCAGGACATCTGTTGAGGTGTTGAATCCAACACTTCTCTCAGTGCTGGCGTCTGGGCGGACATGTTTCCCGCAGTGCAGCGCGTTACTACTCGGCCTGAACGCGCCTGAGCTCCTCTCACCTTTGCACCATTTCCCCTGTGACCCTCTGCTCTGCCCTTGATCAGGTCAAACATCTGAGCTTTGCTCTCTTTGCTGAGCAGAAACAGAAGATTAGCGAGTGCGGACGGCGACAAACCGAACAGCAACAGCGTGGAAACGTTAAATGAGCAGAATTCAGGGTCTCGATGGAAACAGCTGATGATTCAGACCCAGGATAGCAGACCCAGGTCTGAGGTTCAATGCTGTTTACACACAAACAGAACAAGAACTAAAAAATGGTGATTTGAACAGAACAGAAAGTAAAAACCTGACCTGATGTTTGACGTCAGATCAGGTTTCAGGGTCTTTTGGATGTTTTTGGTCTAAAACTGGTGAAATCCGCATCAAAGTCAGTCTGTGGGAGACGTCTCAGTGCTGTCGTCTACAAACAGCTCCCATGATGCTAAAACCTCCAGATTTGCAGAGAACATGCAGCGAGTGCGCCTTCAGCATTACGTAACGTCAGACTCTGAGTCTCAGTTAAATTAACCTGCAACTGTTCAGAGAAGCTGAGCTCGTCTGAACCAGAACAGCAAACTCATCTGAACTGATTCTTCTTGCAGGTGTGAATCAAACCGCTCGCTGAGTGAAATGTTTCAACACTACTGACTGAAACAAAGGCTAACCCCCCCGCTGCTACTGCGGCCGCCGCCGCCACCGCCGGCAGCCCTGACACGCCTCCTGACTGACTGACTGTTTTCAGCTCATCCATCACTGCTCATCCGTCATCAGGACAAAGAGCTGAACGACTGAGAGAGAAACAGACGAACTGCTTTTGTTTCCCACGAGCGAAGAGGAGGACGAGTTGCTCTGCGTCAGAGCTGTTGAAGAGAAAACACCTGCTGGTTTGCAGGAGCTTTGTCCTGCGCATCACCTCAGTTTTAGATGTTTGGAGATGATTTTCAAATGCTTGTGGAATCAGTTGCATATTCATGTTTTTTGGTCTCTGTGTGGTCTGAAAATTGTTAAAATGCTGAAAACAGTTTTTGATGTCAGCTTGGAGCATTTCACAGACAAATCTGCTTCAGCTGTGCTTGAACTTTGCTGAATGTGAAGTGATTATTACATTATCGTCAGGTGGGAAAGCAGTTTCAGTGCCTGTTCTGGTTCCTGTGAGGTTCCTCAGGGATCCGTCCTCGGCCCGTTCTGTTCTCCCTTTGCATGGATGAATCCATGTTTGCCAATATGCTGACGATGCAGTAATTTAAATACATAAAACATGAAATTTCCATAATATGATTCGTTTTAATGTGATCGACCTTCCTCCTGACTGACGAGTGCCTCTGTCGAGTTTTCATGAACCACATTATTTTCTAACATGCAACAAAACATGAGACCAAACAAGTGAAACCTCAGGTTGTATCCTGGGCTCGTGTGTTACCTGCTCGTGCCGGGCTGCTGTGCAGGCAGTTTGGCGAGATGACGCTCGTGTGTACAGAGGTGGAGGCGTGGTTGCTGAGGTCCATCACCGAGGGCGCCGGCGTGGGCGGGACTTGAGGCATGATTGGTGGCTGGCGTGGTGGAGCGTGTGGTTGGTGCTGGTTGTGGTGGTGCTGCGAGGGGCTGGAGGGGATACCGTTCTCAGACAGGAACTCCTCCAGGTCCATGTACTCGAGCTGGAAGGTGTCTCCGTCGTAGGGCAGGGTCTTGTCCCACAGTGTGGGACCCAGGAAGGCTGACTGGGGGATGCTGCGCTCCTCCTCCAGGTTCTTCTCCTTCTCCTGCTCCTTGGTGAAAGCTGCAGGAGGACAGAGAAGATGGATCAGTCAGAAGAACCCAGACTGCTGTGTTTGTCAGAGGCTAACACTGCTAACGAACACTGGTCAACCACGCTAATGACTGTTTGCTTCTCCACTGATCGACAGCTGCTGGTGGTCATGGAAACAGGAAGAAGAAAATCAGCAGCAGCAGCAAAACCCCAAACAGGAGGAATTATGGGTAATAACTGGAAACAACCTTATTTGGTGCAGGGAGTTTGTTTGTTTGACCAGTGACCGGTCCCGTTTGGGCAGCTTCAAACATGTCGGCGATGCCTCAGACTCAAACATGTGACCACGACTCTGGACCCATATCAGTTCCAAACTCTGACCTCTGACCCTGACAGGGACACATGGATCTCTCCCACAGGAGTCAACGAGGGTCAGCTGTTATTACTGGTTCAAGATGTTTTGAGATATTCAGGTCTCCACATGCCGGTGTGTTTGCTTGTACGTTAGATGCTGAACGATGGCTAAAAGCCAAATTTCGGGTTTAGACTTTAAATCATTTGGAGGATTCATCGTCAGCATTTCAGATAAATTTAATGATTTCTAGTCTAAACTTTGAAGATTTAGTCCAGTTTAAACAGGACCTGTTGGTGTCGAGCGGCATGTGAGAACATCGAGGTGGGTCAGGTCCTGGGTCATTATGGAGTGTCTAGGTCGACACTGACAGGACAGAACTTAGACTGAAAGTGCAGTTACTCAAATGAGATGAGTAACAGAAAACTCATTTGCATCGATTCTGATAATTAATCACTGAATTGCTGACGTCGGCTGCTCAGGGGTGAATATTTCTGTTTTTTGATGAAATAAATGAGCCGAATGCAACACAGGAGGCTGAGAGAGATGCTGCTGAGCACAGTTTCACAATAATCAGCATAAGAAACAACAGTCAAATGTTAAATTTAGCGAAAAATGACAGAAGTTTGGTGCAAAGTCACCATTTGAAACTAAAATCTGGGCTGCAGCCACGATGGAGCTGCTGAACAAACACATCTACGTGTTGCTGGAGCTCCGGCTGGGTGAACACAGCCTGAGTCCGTCAGGATGCTCGTGTGACGCCTCCACGCATATTTCAGGTGTGACAGCACATGAGCGTCCTGGCTGCTCTGAGAAGTTTGAGAGTTCCCAGGTGAGCTGTCACCGCAGCCTCCATCACAGCCTCAACCCGCACGGGCCCGCGTTCTTGTCCGCAGCTCCAGTGTCGGCGCAGCGTCGGGCTGTGGACAGGAAGCGGCAGCGAGCGGAGGTTAAAGCTGCTGCGACACAGTTTCCCCACAACTTCACCTTCATGATGCAGCGGCAGCTTCATCGGGTTTTCCAGCAGAGACTTTAGGACTCCGTGCGTGGCCGGCGGCAGGAAGCTGGGGTTGAGCGGGACGGGGTGCCGGGACATCTTCTCCATCATGCCTCCTTGCATTGGCAGGATCCAGTCAAGCAGCAGCGACACAAACAGATATTTCAAAAATGAAGAAAAAAGGAAAAAGTGTGAATCAGCTGCTGACCTCGCGCGCTGTGTCTACCTGAACATGAAAGAAGAAATCAGAATAAAGCCCTTAGAATAAAACAGAGTGACGAGTAATCGGCGCGGGCCGTGTTGCGGGCGCGTGCGGCGGTGCCTGACCGGGCTGCAGGAGGCGGACAGACCGAGCACCGATCCCATGTGCGAGGACTGCTGACGTCAAAGCGCGAGCCAAACACCCTCCTCTCTCTGTACCCCCCCCCTCCTCTGTCTTTACTGCTCAGCCAACCAACACACGCTATGAACATTTATGACTGTTAATGTGCAGATATGATATTCTAATGAAGCCAAACACACACACTCAACTGGAAAGATGAAAATCCTGATCTGCAAAACAAGCTATGATGTCATAAACCTCACGATGAATCAGTTTGCAATGATTTATGAAGTTTCAGTGATAAAAAGCAGAATGTGTGTCGTTTGTGTCTCACAGCTGATGTGACAGTTTGTTTCCTGAAACACATGATTTTATATTTTAACATGTGTCTTTTATTCTAGATGATCATTAAGACTCACACACGCGCGCACACACACGCGCATACACACGCACACACACGAACACACGCAGCCTGGAGAGCGGAATGCTGGGTCACATGAGTGGGCCGGCTTGACCTACTTTTAACCAATGAGAGGCCGCCGTCTCCTGCTCTCCTCCCCCTGCTCCCCCCTCCTGCAGCCAGGACACATTGAACCTCATGTGCTCGAGACTGAGAGAAAAACAAAAGCAGCGAGAGGGGAGGGGGGGAGGAGAGGAGACGAGGAGGCAAGGGAGGATAGGAGAGGGGGAAACAAATGAGGAGAGGTTAAAGAGAGAGGAGATGAAATGAAATGAAAGGAGGAAACAAGAAAGAAGACAAGAGAGGAGGAAAGAGAGGAAAATGAAAGGAGAGGACACAAGGAAACAAGGGAGAATAGAGAAAATGAAAAAAGAGGAGAGGAGAGAAGGAAACAAGCAAAGAGAGGAAACCAGAATGGACCAGAAGGAGGAAACTAGAGAGGAGAAGAGGGAAGGACACAAGTAAAGAAAGGAGAGAAGGGAAGGAAGCAAATGAAGAGAGGTAAACAAGAAAAGAGAGTAGATGAAATGAAAAGAAAGAAAGAAAAAGAGAGGAGAGGAGAGGAGGGAGCCAGTGAAGAGAGGAAACCAGAAAGAAAGGACAGGAGGAAACAAAGGAAGAAAGGAGAGGAGATAGGGGAGGAAACAACAAAGGGGATAGAAAAGGAAAAACAGGTGGAGAGGAGGGAGGAGAGGAAAGGAAATGACCAGATAAGGAAAGAAAGAAGAAAAGGAGACAAAAACATTGTAATGTTCCTTTAAAACGAGACGTCTGTGATGTCACATGTGGCTGAAATGATGTCACATTTGTACTGTTTCACTGAATTACAACAAAGTTCATCATGCAGCTGCTGAACCGAGTGTGTGTGTGTGTCTGTGTGTGTGTGTGTGTGTGTGTGTGTGTGTGTGTGTGTGTGTGTGTG